>CM037879.1:109874988-110124988 GCA_021292165.1 Shinisaurus crocodilurus
CCGCGCGGACCCACGTACCAACGAACGACAAACAAACAAACGGACGGATGGACAAACGTTCACTTTTATATAGTAGATAACAGTCGTTGGTATATAGTGGGGTTGGGCAACTGCAGGAGGTCCACAGGTCGTCTTCGTAGGCCGCATTCTACAGGGCACTGAAAAAAGAAATACAATAAATAAATTTTAAAAATCAAAATGACGTCTGTAGCGCTATGGACATCACTTTTTGGTAAAAAGTTTTTTTAAAAAATAATTTTTTTAAAAAAAACAACACCTGAATTCAAGGGGTGGCAGGGGCTGCAGCAGGTGGTGGTAGTGGCCACAGGTGGCCCACGGCCTGCATGTTGCCTACCTCTGATGTTTAGGGTACCAAGTTAGGCTCTGTAATAGTAGAAACACATTGGGCTTTTTTGACAGATTGGTTTTTCTCCCGGAACCATTCAGTAGCTTGGTTCTGTCACAGATATTAGTGGAAGACTAACTCAGAGAAATGAAAAGAGGCCCCTGTTAATCAGGGATTGCCCTCTTTTTCTGTAGGAAAATTACTTGCATTGCTTTATCAATGATTTTGCATCCAGAAAATAATGCACATTAAGAATTAGTAATTGCGACACAGGGTGGGGGTACTATGCTTTCTGCAAAAATAAAATTAAACATGATTTTAATTCCCAAATCTCTGCAATTAGAAATGGCAATATCCAGGGCCTACAGAGGATAATGTAAGCACTGCACAGGTGAAAGGGGACCATCTGCAGGTTTGTGCAAAATGTATTAACTGACCCTCACGGTGGTGCAGTGTTGGTCATTGCCCATTATAAGCTCAGCACTCCCAGATGCAGGGATGGATAGTGACCACAAGTGCACCAGCACCTGTAAGCATTTAGATCCTTGTGTTTAATTTAGATGCATAAATTTGGCAAATGTATAGCAAAATGCTGAGCTTAAAATGGATACAAAATGAGATCACGACATTCCAAAAGGAGAGAGAAATACCAAGATTCTCAGTAAATCAAAGACTGGAGACGAGAGCTGGGAAGTTTTTTGTTTCCATGGCTCACAAATATTTATCATTTTATTGGTGTTCCTTAGCATGTGACAGCTATGCTAATCTTGGCTGAAATGCCAAAAAGTGATGAGAAAATTAATTAGCAGAGAATTAACTCTGATTTGCTTTCTTATAAAATGGCCATGCAAGAATAGAAATTGTGTCTGTCATTCTTCTGTGCCCATCTGCCTTGAAAGCAGAAGACATGTTGGCGCACAGTGAAATGAGAATGTTTTGGATTATAGTTGCTAGCTGATACTGAGTGGTGTTGCCAAAAAAGAAAATGACTCAAAATGGGGACGGGGCGGGGGGAGGAATTATTCAGATTTAGTAACATAGGATCATGGAATATAGCCCGAGTAAGTCACTTGAAAAATTGAAACACAGAAAGAAACCAAAGATAACATTAAAAAAAAAAAATTGTCAGGAAAATGATCATGATTATGGCACAAAATATTCATTAACACTAATATGGAAACCATCTTAAAATCAAGCAGTCCTTTCCCCACAAGCAGGTGCGAAAAGGTTTAGATCTGGGTAATGGAATATTACAGTCCTTAATGTTTCCCCTCCCACTCTTTTATTAGTGTACAAGAACTTATTCCCAGGCAGTTTGATCTGGCTTAAGGCAAATGAGTTTATAGTTTATTGGAGAGTTTAACAGAGGGAGCCCAGCAGGGTCAGAGGCAAATGTCCTGATTCAAGCAAGCTAGTGGTCATGGTCCAGAGCAAGCGGACACAAATCCAAAGGCAGATGATGGGGTCTAGGATGCGTGGCTGCTTAGGTTCCAGAGCAAGGCAACGAGGTCGGCTGCCATTTTGGGCATTACGATATTGCCTTCTTTTTGGGATGTACATGAGATGTACATGCGGAGCACAGCAATCCGGACCTTGTGCAGTTGTCACATGTGATTGCAGTTCGTGTGCTTTTTGTTACACAGAATTAATCACATTTGAAGTGGCCCTATTGGACCCATTGATTTTTGGGAGCGTGTGCTTCCAAGTGAGTTTGCAGTGGATTCCTGTTGTTCCTGCTTCAGTGCATCGATGTCCTTGAGACTGAACACAAAGTTGGAAGGACACTTTGACTGGGCTCAGGCAACATGATAACCCACACCCAAGGGTTGAGTATGGGTGGTTGTTGAACCGTGGGTGGCTGTTGAACCGTGGGTTATCATGTTGTCTGAACCCAGCTGAGTTAACAGACCACAGTTCACAACCCAGCAACAAACCATGGGTTCTCTTCATAGGATGTTTTTGGTTAACAAGCCATGGCTTGTTATCACAGTTGGATCCAGACAACCCGATAACCCACGTTTCAACAACAACCCACGCTCAACCATACTCAGCCCTTGAGTGTGGGTTATCGTGTTGTCTGAATCCAGTCTTTAAGTACCTTGTCCTTTACTCCAGAACCATGGTGACTTCCTAGACTCAGATGCTGAACAGTATGTGCCTGTTTGCACACCATGCTAAGTCACCGTGGGTTAATTAACCTCTGGGGTTTAGCGGTGTGTATGGCTATTTTGAATATTCAGGCCACAACCGCAGCTTGTCATGTCGTGCGAACCTGGCAAGGGTGGGTTGTTGGTGTGGTTAACAAACCAACCAGAACCCATGGGCTGTTTTAGGGTTGTGGGTGGTTTGTTAACTATGCCAGCAACTCACCCTTGCTAAGTTTGCGTGAGACAACAAGCTGTGGTGTGAATAGGCTACTTGGTGCCCGCAGGCACTGCAGCTCATTGTGGCTTAAATAAGCCAAGATGAGCTGCAGCAATCATGTGAACCCAGTCTATATGTGTGGCATGAGGGGGAGTGCTGTGCTTCTGTACCCTTCAGGACAGAACAAAACATCCCTGCTTTCAACCAGGAATACCAGAAACAGGGTAGAGTCCCCCAGCTAATACCCAAAGATCCTTGTAATCTTCCATCACAGTGATATAATATCTGCTTGTAAACCTGGCCTTTGAATGCATTATTATTTAAAAGACCGGTTGGCAGTCCTTCACAATTATTATTATTATTATTATTGATGATGATGATGATGATTGTTATTATTTCAGAAGGACACAAGACCATATTAATTGCAGATTATTTAAAGGACACATATGCTGAAAGTGAAAACGGTCTCCGGGGGAGCATCAACACAGATTACTGTCTAATTAGTCCAAAGATAACACAGGTTGTTTTTTTAAAATAAAAATCTGACCTTCATATTATTCTAGATATTAAACAGATTCTCAAAAATATGCAGTTGTCTCTTGGAAGAGAATGTCCTTTGGCAAGCAGTTGTGTTATGGGTAAGGTTTTATTTTATTCAGCTGTCATTAAAGAGCTGCTAGAACACAAATGGAAATAATAAAGAGGGACATCTAATGACCGAAAATGCCTTGATATATTAAGTAGGGCAGAGCCAAAACGATGCTTTTTTCTGTGTGCTGAAAAATACCTCCCATTTTTTTGTGGTGATTTTTTAAAACCTGTGCTGTTCCTCTTGCTGCCATTTTTTTTTCCCTTTTTTGATCTCACAGTCTTCAGCCTTGTTTGTCCACCCTGCCTTTTCATCCTGTGGGCTAAGGTGCCCCTTGTGATTTTGTCAATGGCATCAGAATGCAATGTGATGATGCCACTGATTCTTGGAAACAAAATCACGTAGGTCTCCAGAGCCAATTGTGTTCAGTGGAAGTGTGGACCAATGAAGCAGAGGACTGTGAGAGTGACACACAGCGGGGTTGGGGGAGCGAAGACCTCCTTAAAATGGAAGATCTGCAGTGTCTGGCTCTAAGGAGTTCTGCCAAGTGTCGTGCTCCCTTAGATGGAGACGACTGCAGTATTAAAGGCCCTGTGTTTTTGGATATATGCAGGGCCAGCCCTGCCATTAGGAAGACTGAAGCGCTCACTTCAAGCAGCAGACACTGGAATTGGAGGGGCAGCGACTGGCAATAAGATGCTGGAGGACAGAGCTATGTATGCTCCTCGGCCTGCCCTGTATTTAAGCCACAATGAGCTGCAGTGCCTGCGGGCACCAAGTTCCCCAAACTAGCTTGCTGACCTCAGGTACAATGAAGGATGCTGTGGCATGGCCAGTACTGAAGTAAGATGCAACTGCCAGTTCAGTCCAGTTGGCTTGCGCACATGGAATTGGAGTGGGGGGGGGTATCTTCTCCTTTGCCTCAGGCAGCAAAATATCTTGTGCCAGCCCTGGGTATATGTTACCTGCCTTGGGATCAACCCTGAAAAGTTTAAGCAGTCCCAGAAAATCAGTGGCACTTCAGAGTGATTTAAGTACAGTAATACCTTGGATTGCAAGCATAATTCGTTCCGGAACCCTGCTTGTAATTCAAAACACTCTTATGTCAAAGCAAGTCTCTGGCGGGCGTGAGCAGGGCCGATTTTGGCCCGCTACGCCTGCTCGAGGCGAGCGGTTACATCCCTACACTACTTGTATTGCAAGACGTCGCTTGTTTATCAAGTCAAAATTTATTTTAAAAATTTGCTTGTCTTGCAAAACGCTCTCAGACCAAGTTATTTGCAATTCAAGGTATTACTGTATGCCCGATTGTTTTTAAATGACACTCGCGTTCCTATCTATCTATTTATCTATCTATTATATTTATGAATCGCCCATCTGGCCAGACATCCGGCCACTCTGAGCGATGTACAGTCCAATAAAATACAAGGGGGGGGGAACACACACACACACACACACAGTATAAAACACAATGAAAAACAGTACAAAACTTAAAAATCCTAACCCACCCCATATTCCCGCCTGAAAAGCCATGTTTTTAATGCCCGTCGGAAGCTAATCAAGGAAGGGGCATGGCAGAGGTCACTGTGGAGAGTTTTCCATAAGTTGGGGGCTGCCACAGAAAAGGCCCTCCTCCTAGTCCCCACCAGCCTGGTTCCTCTGGCTGAGGGGACAGGGAGAAGGCCGTCCGTGGCAGATCTTGTTGAGCGGCCTACCTGATGTTGCTGGAGGCGCTCCTTGAGATAAACTGGACCGGAGCCGTACAGGGTTTTAAAGGTCAACGCCAACACCTTGAATTCAGGTCGGCAAACAGCTGGTAGCCAGTGCAACTCTTTGAGCACTGGAGTGATGTGATCATGGCGGCGGCAGCCTTTAACCAGGCGAGCTGCTGCATTCTGTACCAGCTTCAACTTCTGAACTGTCTTCCAGGGTAACCCCACGTAGAGCGCATTACAGTAGTCTAGGCGAGAGGAGACCAAGGCATGAACCATTGATAGGAGCAGATGATTAGGAAGCGTAGGGGTGCAACTGCCGCATCAGATGGAGCTGATACAGCGCTGCCCGGCTCACAGCTGACACCTGAGCCTCTATGGACAGCTGGGAGTCTAGAATGACTCCCAAGCTGCAGACCTGGTCCTTCAGGGGTAGATGTACCCCATTCAGCACCAGGTCAACATCACCTAACCTTCTCTTGTCTCCCACCAGAAGTACCTCGGTCTTGTCGGGGTTCAGTTTCAGCATGTTCCTTCCCATCCAGCCACCCACTGCCTCCAGGCACTTGGACAGGGTTTCAACAGCCAACCTTGGTGAGGACTTGAAGGAGAGGTAGAGCTGCGTATCATCCGCATGTTGATGACAGCACACCCCAAACCTCCTGATGATAGCTCCCAGCGGCTTTAGGTAGATGTTAAATAACATTGGGGAGAGGATGGAACCCTGCGGCACCCCACAATTGAGCGGCCGAGGGTCCGAAGCCTCCTCCCCAAGAACTACCCTCTGGTACCTTCCAGAGAGGAAGGACCAGAACCACTGCAATACAGTGCCTCCCATGCCCAACCCCTCCAGGCGGTCCAGGAGGATACTGTGGTCAACGGTATCAAAAACCACTGAGAGATCGAGGAGGACTAGAAAAGAGCATTCGCCCCTATCCAAAGCCACCCTCATATCATCCACCAAGGCGGCCAAGGCCGTTTCTTTTCTTTTCTTTTTTTTTTAATTTTTATTTAAATTTTTAAACAATACAAAGAAAATAACACACACATATAACTAATATTGTGCTCCCATCACCATGGGACCAAATAATCCAATAACTCTATAATTGTTCATTATTCAAAAAATACAACATATCTTGACAGGGTAAACTCCCTTTCCCCTTTTTAAACACATATTCCAAAAATAAACCCCAGATATCCTTGAAAATATTTTTCTTTAATTGACCCCTTTTGCATTTAATATTACAAGTCAACATATCATTCAAAGCCATATCCCATACTTCTTTATACCAATCAGTAATAGTAAAAACTTGCTGAATTTTCCATTTCCTTGCTATCATTAGTCTACCTGCCGTTAACAAGTTTATAATTAATTCTTTAACATTTTGAGGACCGATCACCTTTTCCGTTATTGATAGCAAAGCTAGTTTAGGACAAACCTCTAAATCAGCTCCAACAATTTCTGATATTTCCTCAAAAATCATTTTCCAAAAATCCATTACATTTTTACAACTCCACCACATATGAGCATATGTACCCAACTCCTGACGTCCTCGCCAACACATTGGAGAACATTTATTATCTATTCTATTTAATCTCACTGGAGTCAAATACCATCGCCAAATTAGCTTATAAAAATTCTCTTTAATTCTTATAGACATATTTTTCAATATTCGCCTATCCCAAATCTTGTTCCACTCATCCTTTGATATTTCCTCTTCAAACTCCCAAACTATTTTAAGATTTTCTGCTTGCTCTTCTGATTTCTGCAACATTTTATATAACATCTTTGTAAGACCCCTAGCTGATGCATTTCCTTCTACAAGTTCTCTGGACATAACCAACTGCTCAAATGCGGTGAAATCCCTTTCATGCTCATGTCTCCTCTTCCATTTCTTACCCCATTGTACTAATTGAATTAAATTTAACCAAGAAATTCTTCCTGCCCCAACCCTATCAATTATTTGCTGTCTTGTCTCCATTTTTTCCAGCCAATCCATTAAACTTATCACCTTTTTCTCTCTAAAAATTCGTTCTAAATGTCTAACATTCTCGGGAAAATCTTCCATAACCACCACTGGAGTAAGCGGGGATATACCTGGTAAAAATATTTCCTTATTTCTACCCCAAATTTCTAACATATTTTTTAAAAAGGGATTTTCTAGTCTTTTTATCATAATATGTCCTTGTTTTGTAAATAAAAATTTCTCCACCCTGTTACCCAATTCAAATGCTTCTATTTCCCACCACATAAAATCTTTTCTAACAATAATATCCATAATATATCTAAGTTGATTAGCTATATAATACCATTTTAAGTTAGGGAGACCAAGTCCCCCTATTTTTTGAGCTTTATACCATCTATTCTTAGTAATCCTTGATCTTTTCCCCCCATTGCAATAGCTATTTAACATTACTTGCCACTCTTTGATTTCTTTCTCTGATATCTTATATGGTATCATTCTAAATAAAAAATTAAACTTCGGTAAAATCTTCATTTTAATCAAAGCTATCCTACCAAACCACGATAATCCCAATTTTTTATAATCCTCTATTTGATTTTTAACTTCATCTTTTAGTTTTTTAAAATTCCATTCCCCTATTTTATCCATATCTTTTAATATATCAATACCTAAATATTTAATTATATTTTTTATCTTTATATCCACTTTCCTTTGTTTAAATCCCCTTTCCTCCAGTTTACTATAATTAAATGTCATTATCTCCGATTTATCCCAATTAACTTTTAACCCTGTTACTTCTCTAAATTCATCTAAATGTTTCTCTATCCAATCCCAATTTTCCATAGGCCTTTCTAATGTTAACAATATATCATCTGCAAAAAGGTTTATCTTACATTTGGCCTCTATCCCTATCCCCAGTAATTTCTTCTCCTGTCTTATCGCATTCGCTAACAATTCCATAACTAACACAAATAATACAGGGGAAAGGGGACAACCCTGTCTAGTTCCCCGGCCTAGGCTAATAGTTTCTGTTATTCCATCATTTACAATTACCGACGTAACATTATGAGTATATAATTGATTAGTAATACCTATAAATTTTTCTCCAAACCCCATAGTTTTTATTAACATCTTTAATGCAGGCCATTCCACGCAATCAAAGGCTTTAAAAATATCCAATGCAAGAACCCCCGCTTTCAAATTATTTTTCTTTATTAAATATATTATATTCAAAACCCTTCTTGTTAAGTCTGCCATTTGTCTTCCTTGAATGAAACCGCATTGATCTATCCCTATATACTTACCGTATTTAGAAAACTATTCATTCTTCTAGCTAAAATTGCTGTCAATAGTTTAGCATCTTGATTAATTAATGATATTGGTCTATAAGAACCTGGTTCTGCTAAATCCTTCCTTGGTTTCGGGATTAAAATAGTCAAGGACTGTTTCCATGACGGGGGGATCTCTCCCCCCTGTAAAATATCATTAAACAACCGTTTTAACTTTGGAATTAACATTTTTTTAAAAACTTTATAATATTCCGCCCCCAGACCATCCAATCCTGGCGTTTTCCCCTGTTTCAATTTATTTATAGCATTTTCTATTTCAATTTCCGTGAATGGTTGCTCCATTTTCTCTCTATCTTCATCCTGGATTTTTATTTTTAAATTTTTCTCGATATATTTTCTACTCTCAGCTTCCGACCATTTTCCTGCCTTGTATAACTCCGTGTAATATTCATGAAAAAATTTCAATTTATCCTTTAATAGATTATATTCTTTACCCCTCTTGTCCTTAATTACCCCCACTAAGCTTTTTTCTTTTTTTTTGTGCTAATCTAGCCAACATTTTAGAATTTTTATTACTATTCTCAAAATACTCCCTTTTTGTATAAATCAAATTCCTTTGTACCCTATCCAGTTCTTTATTCTCCAATTCTTTCCTTTTACTCTGTAATTCTGCAAAAATCTTTTTATCCCTCTTCTCTAGATACTTCTTTTCCAAATCCCTAATCTCCCCCTCTAGCTTTTGATAAAAAACTTCTTGTTGTTTCCTCAAATTTATTGCCTCTCTCAATCCTATTCCTCTCATTACACTCTTCATTGTATCCCATATTATCGCTTCAGTACATTCTTCTGTTTGGTTAAATTCCCAAATTTCCCTCAATTCCTTCTCTATTTTTTCTGTTAAATGTTTAAAACGAAAAATATTACAATTCAATCTCCATCTTTTCGCTTCTCTATAATCCTTATGTATCTTCAAATCCATATTAACCAAAGCATGATCTGTAACTTTTATCACTCCTATCTCTGTGCCCAAGACCCTTGAAAACAGTGTCCTGGACACAAATATAAAATCTATCCTAGAATAGTTCTTAGTTGCTGTTGAGTAAAATGTATATCTTTCCTCGTTCCCCTTGACCCCTCTCCAAACATCTAGCAACCCTTCCTTACTAATTAACTTATTCAAGATCGTTAAATTATTTCTCTGATCTTCTCTCGTCGGATTGGATTTGTCTTGTCTTCTATCCAATACCATGTTAAAGTCCCCAGCCATAATAACCCTTTGATTTTGAAAATTACCCATTTCTTTAAACACATGTTGATAAAATTCTCCTTGATTTTGATTGGGAGCATAAACATTAACTATAACATATTCTTCCCCTCCCAAGGTCCCATGCATTATAATATATCTACCTGTACAATCCTTTTTCACCTTTAAAACATTAAAACCGCAATTCTTTGAAATTGTAATTGCTACTCCTCTTGATTTAGATGATCCACATGCTATCTCATAGATTCTAGACCACCTCAATTTCAATTCATTGACTCCTTTCCTTGCCTGGTGCGTTTCTTGCAAGAATATAATATCTGCCTTATCCTTCTTAAGAAGTGCTTCTATTCGCCTCCTCTTAGTAACTGAACCTAGCCCCTTAACATTTAAAGTTGAAATTCTTAACTTATAATCCATCTATTAACATCATTTTTCCTTTTTTGGTCCCCAAAAGTGAATATACCAAACAATAACATGCCCCTTAACCCACCCCCACATTCATCTAAACTATCCCCCCTGCTAAGCCAGGGCAACTTGCCCCGCCCTAAACCTACCCACCTATCCCAGGGGGGGGGAAGGACCCATCACCCGCCCGAACAGCAGCCCCTCATTCCCTCCCGGATAACTTCTTTATAAAACATTTTCTCTTTCTTTTTTCTTCTCGTGCTGAAACAACCTCTTATGCAATTCCTCCGCTTGCTCCTTCTTCTTCCAGTTGACCCATCAATTCTGGACCCTCCGCATCATCATGAAGCCCCAACTCTCCCAGCAGGCCCATGCCTTGATCACATGATGAGATCTTGTATCTCTTACTGTTCCACACAAAAGTAAGAAAGACTGGATAACCCCAGTTGTATTGTAATCCCTTTCTGATCAAGACTGCTGTACACGGTTTAACACTTCGCCTCCAATTAATTGTTTGCTGACAGAGATCATTGTAGATTTGCAGAGTAGCTCCCTTAAAAGCTACTTGACCTTTCTTTCTGATCGCTTTCATGAAGACATCCTAGCCGTTTCTGTCCCATGTCCAGGCCTGAAGCCCGACTGGCATGGATCTAAATAATCGGCTTCATCCAAGTGTGCCTTCAACTGAGCCCCCACCACTCGCTCAATCAGCTTGTCCAGAAATGGCAAATTGGAGACTGGGTGAAAGTTGTTCAAATCTTGGGGATCTAAGGAGGGCTTCTTTAGAAGCGGTCTTATTACTGCCTCCTTAAGGGCTGATGGCATCACTCTCTCCTTGAGGGAGGGCCGGGAGGCATTCACTACCGCCCTGATCTCCCCACCCAGTTTTTCCCTGCAGCTCATAACAAGCCAGGATGGGCAAGGATCAAGCAAGCAGGTGGTCAGCTTAACAGAAGAAAGCACCTTGTCCACTTCACCAGAAGGAAGAAGCTGGAACCGATTCCACAAAACCGGACTGCCACTGGCCTCCTCCCATTCATCCACTGTGTCCACGTTGCACGGAATCCCACTCCTAATCCGATCAACTTTATCTGCAAAGTGCTTTGCTAAAGCCTCACAGGAGGCTTTAGACTGTTCCAACGGATCCGGAGCAACTGGACCGACCAGGCTCCGGACCACTTGGAACAGCCTCCTGGGGCAGCACTCCTCAGACGCGATAGAAGCAGCATAGAAATTCTTCTTTGCTGACTTTACCGCCACCTGGTAGGCTGAAGATGCAGCTCTGACCTGTGTCCGATCATCTTCAGAGTGGGATTTACGCCATCGGCGCTCTAGCCTTCTCACCTCCCGCTTCAGAGCTCGCAGCGATGGAGCGAGCTCTGTTCAGGTGAAGAGGGCGCTTCGGGGCCACTCGGTCTAATGCCCTGGTGATTGCAGCATTCCAGTCATTCACCAGGGTCTCGACTGAGCTACCGTTTGCGTGCTCCAGTTCCCCAAGCGCGTTCAGGAATCCATCCGGATCCATAAGACGCCTGGGGCGGACCATCCTAATAGGTCCTTCACCCCTGCAGAGGGGTTGTGGCACCAAAAAATCCAGCCCTACCAGAAAGTGATCTGACCATGACAAGGGGGTGGTGGAAATACCCCCGATTTCCAGATCACTTCCTCCCTCTCCGGAAACGAAAACCAAGTCCAGCGCATGACTGGCTACATGGGCAGGTCCAGTTGATACAGGATACAGCTCCCAGGAAGCCATGGTCTCCATGAAGTCCCGAGGTGCCCCCATGATGGCAGCCTCCGAATGTATGTTGAAGTCCCCCAGCACTAATAGCCTGGGGGACCGCACACGCACTTCGGAGACCACCTCTAGCACCTCGGCCAGGGAGTCTGATGTGCAGCGGGGTGGACGGTACACGAGCAGAATCCCCAGACTATCTATCTGTCTATCTATCTATCTATCTATCTATCTATGGGACTTCCATTGCAGCAGATGTGCATAGGATTTTCTGTGTCCTCTGTTTAAAAGGGCCTGCTTTGAATCTGTCGCCATGAATTTTATGTCACAGCCCACTGACATTCTTGTGTGCAAGGGTTCATTTGTAAAAAGACAACTTGAGCGTTTTGTATCCAACAGTGACTTTTATTGTTCCCTTTCCAAGACTGTGGCTAGCATAGATGAGACATTTACATGAATACTGTATGAAAAGAGAAAATGTGAGATGTAAAAGTACAGGCATTACAAGCTTGTATGGGTGTTGGGTTGTTCCCCCCCCCTTCCCCTTTTTTTTAGCTTCTCAAGTGGTGCTACATTTTTATTCAGCTGACCCATATCTGAGGAATGGAGTGGAGAAGCTGTGTTTGTGCTTTAGAAACCTACACCCTAATTGGATCTTTTCCTTAACTTTCAAAGGAATTTGTGATTAGGCCAGCAGTCTGGTTTTGTTTGTTTGTTCGTTTCAGTTCATGCTCTCCCACGATTATGCCACTGTCAAGATCAGGGATCCACACATCCTGGCTTGGCTTACTCCCCAGCCATAATTAGTGGTAACCGCTGATACCTCCCTTCCCCCAAGTCCTCTGCAAAGGCTTTGGAAGAAAAGGGGGATGTGTGTGCGTCTCTCATATTGGGCCAATCCCTCACACTTCTTATGTCTGTTCCAATGCTCAGTGTCTCATGAGAACACCCGCTCCGCCCTTCCATCCCCGCTAGGTTTTCATAGATGAAAACAGGGACACGCTTGTATGCCAACTCTCCTACCAGGGGTCACTGCCCTCCTCCCCTGCCCTACTATTAGACATGCTGAAGGCCCTGCCTCACTTTCCGTGTGCTCTAATTCATACACTCATAATTCTCGCATACTTACGTAATTCATACATAACTCAGCACACCCCTGTCTTCCACCAGTTTGAAAGCCAGGAGGGTGTTTGTTCTTTCGGTTAAAGAAGATCTTCTACAGAAGCGTACGTATCTGCAACAGGCCAGCAATGGTTCAACAGACGCCTCAGCAGCTGCAGTGTATGAAATGGCCGACTGCGTCATATGTGGGACTTTAATGTTCAGGGATGTGACTCCATTCCCCTGCAAAGAGATTTAACTTCTGGAGACCCTAGGGAGGCCTTGCCCAAGCTGGTGCCCTTCAGATGTGTTGGACCGCAACTCCCATCAACCCCAGTTCAGAGGAGGGCAACAAGGATGATAAAGGGACTAGAAACAAGGTCCTATGAGGAGAGACTGAAAGAACTGGGCATGTTTAGCCTTCAGAAGAGGAGACTGAGGGGAGATATGATCGCACTCTTCCAGTACTTGAAGGGTTGTCACATAGAGGAGGGCCAGGATCTCTTCTCGATCATCCCAGTTTGCAGGACACGGAATAATGGGCTCAAGTTACAGGAACCTAGATTCCACCTAAACATCAGGAAAAAATTCCTGACTGTTAGAGCAATAAGACAATGGAATCAACTACCTATGGAGGTGGTGGGCTCTCCCAGTCTGGAGGCATTCAAGGTGCAAGTGGACAATCATCTGTCAGGGATGCTTTGACCTGGATTCCTGCATTGAGCAGGGGGTTGGAGTCGATGGCCTTGTAGGCCCCTTCCAACTCTACTTTTCTATGATTCTATGATTCTAGTGGGCCAGAGAAATAAAAGCATAACACTGCCACTGCCGTTATGTAGCTGCATATCCAAACACGTTGAGAGAAGGCATCATTGCTGCTGCTGCTGCTGCTGCTGCTTCTTAAACGATTTATTCTATTCAGCAGGTTACCTGTGGCTCACGCTGGCTCAGCTTGTCTGAGCGTGGAAAGCTAAGCAGGGTCAGGCCTGGTTATTACTTGGATGGGAGACCCCTCCTCCAGTTTCCTGCATTGAGCAGGGGGTTGGACTCGATAGCCTTGTAGGCCCCTTCCAACTCTATGATCCTATCCTATTCCACGTATTAGTTATTTATTTAAGGATTTATATGCCACCTTTCAGACAAAAGTTTTCTCAAGTTTGCTTACAATCATGATCGTAACATCATTTAAAAATGATTATCTAGATTTTTTTAAAGCTAAAAAACAGCTTTTATGTGGGGCTCCTAGTGGTCTTCCATCCAAAGTGTTCATCAGGTCCACACCTGCTTAGCTTCAGTGTTGCTGCAGTATCAGTGTGCCTTCTAGATTATTCACTGTTCCACACAATTTCTTCCTTTATTTTGTTGTTGTTGTTGGTTACATCTGATTGGGCTGCTGTGATTCTCTTGACATATTTCTAGGGGCCGTGCTATTCTGTGGTGTTAAGCAAAGTGAACACCCTCTCTTCTGAGGTGCTTGTTTGTCTTTATCTACAAATTATAGAAGGTCCTTGATGCTACAGAAACCTGAGGTGTGCATGAAAGAAACAATTTGGGCTCTTTGGAAAAGGCGGTTTTGAGTTCTTAGAACTGGTGGGCAAGAAACAGGTTTGCGTGGGTGCTGAACTCCTAAGGTACTGCTGTTGTCTTGGAGAACTGTTTTAGGGCCACTTGATTTTATGTCTGCTTCCTCTCCTTCCCTACTCAACCTGTATATTTATAAAAACACAAATATTACAAAACATCATTGGTCTCTTCTTTCCAGAAGAAACTGTACTAGATCTTGTCATGGAACTAATTTCTGCTCAGGAAGGTGGAGAATACGAAAAATACCCACCCCCTCTCTCACACGCACACACACCTTAGAGATTCAGTTTGTTGCAGATCTTTTCCCCCTCTGCAAGAAAATTGGGGAAAAAATAAATGTAGCTGAGGAGATATGCTGTAGTTCTCTTTCCTTTGTGCAGCACGTGGGTTGGCACAAATAAATTTCTGAATTAACTGGTCACATTTGTGTACGTGTCTTTGCTTTTTGCTTGGGAAAGTGTTGTCAGTTCTCATTCTCATCTCATCTCAGGCTCAGCCTTCTGATCTGTTAGATTTCCAGCCTTTGAGTCCTCAGAAATGCTGCCTGGCTGCAGGAAAGCTTTGAATGATTTCGAAAGACTCCAGGCTGCTCTTTCCCAACGGGGTCCCCGCAATTCAATGCTATTGCTTAGAAATGAGATAGCAGTGATAGAGGTCGCAAGCGGGTACTTTAGCAGCTTCTGTTTTGAAGGGCATACAAGTTCATTCATTGACCAGTAATGGAAAACGAAGAGAGTCCAAAAGGACAATTTCAGTGATGGAAAAACTTAAATCTGCTTTCTGGCTGTGAATAAAGAAGTTTCTAAAATGTTCTTTTCATCATCTCTCCACAGTTTGAAAGGGGGGGAAATCCATCCTCAACGAACAAAAAGCTTCATACAGATTTTTTGGCTCCCAGCAAGACCGTGTTTATTTAAGCTGCAAAAATATGACTCATGCTGTCCGTTCATGGCTGCGGATCTGGTCTGATTCCCACTCCCCTTTTGTCTCTGAACTTTGCCCTTTCCCCCTCATTACATCCTTCCCCCATGTGTCTACCTTGCATCCTGCCATCTGTTCTTTTTCTTGGGGAAGCTTTCAGTATTGTTATTATTTTATTTATTTATTTATTTTATTTCTATACCACCCCATAACCGAAGCTGCCTGGGCAGTTTACAACAACTCATAAAAACAATAGTACACATTATAAAATACAGATAATAAAATCATACAATTTCATTACACAAGTTTAAAAACCAAATTTAAAAACTGAATGTAAAATGGCAAATAACTGAACAAGTTAATAAACTAAGCTTGCAGCTGATATAACCCCCGCCCGCCGTGTGCTATTTTGAGCTGTTAAATATTAAATGCCTTGGCATAGAGGGCAGTCTTAACCTGGCACTGAAAAGACAGTAGAGTTGGCGCCAAGTGGGCCTCAGTGGGGAGCTTATTCCATAATTGGGGGGCCATCACTGAGAAGGCCCTCCTCGTTGCCAGTCTAGGGATGGGCACCCGGCTCGCGGAGTGCTTGGCAAGCGCTCCCACTGTGCGAGCTGAGCCTCCGGCGAGCGCCAGCTGAGGCGCTCACTGGACTTCCGGGTTCCCCGGCCCTATGTCGTTTACGTAGAGTATAGCATAGTATATGTAAAAAAAAGGCTGCAATTTGCGTAAATGCAGCTGTTTTTAATGTATACTACGCTATACTCTATGTAAACGGCGTATCTTATGTCATTTTCTACGTAAGCGACATAGCACCGGAAGCTTGAAGTCGCTTTTCCCGGCTCGGCTCGCAAGAACGCGAGTTGAGCCGGGGCAAGGTAGGCTGAACGGAGCACAGGGGGGTTGAGCCCGGCGAGTTCACTGAACTTCCACCCCCCATCGAGCTCCACGCACATCCCTAGTTGCCACCAACAGAGCCTCCCTCGGAGGTGGCAGTCGGAGGAGGGACCCAGATGTTGAGTGCAGTGTCTGGGTAGATTGCGGTTGGGAGTGGCGTTCCGTCAAGTATTGCGATCGCAAGCTGTGTGTTCAGCCATTATGTTCACTAACTTGTTTCCATCTTGGTAGACCAGTGTCATTTCTCAATGGCAGACTTAAGGATATGGCCTCCATGAACTCAGTTGGATATTAATTCAGAGCCTGGTGTCCAGTTACTTTAGTTTCTATTAGTGCTATAAAAGCCTCAATGAAACAAGGCATTTCTGTCACAGGTTGTGAGATTTCTATGAAAGAAATATGAAAAAGTATTGTATTGTATTCTTTTAAATATTTGTATTGTATTGTATTGTTATTTCAAAAGCACCTTAAACTTATTAAGACATGTATACAGATTAAAAACAAGGCTGTCCTCGCCTGCAGATTTACAATCTAAAAAAAATGGAAGGGGAAAAAAAAGAGATGGGCAGGGAGAGGAAAATAAGTAAAGCCAGGCACCAGTTTTTAAACCCTGTTGGCTATTTGGCCTCTCCTCTCCCTTAACTGTTTCCATACAAGTTGGTCATTATAAGAACAACAGAAGCCCTGCTCGGGCATTATGGCTGAACAGGGAATTTCAGTTTACACAAGGGGGGCACAAGGTTGAGTGTGCCAGCCAGCCCTCCCCCAATGTCCCCAACATGGCAGCTCCGCCCTCACCACTCCCAGCCATCCCATGTTGAGCTGGAATTTCCAAAGGAGGCTTCTGGGCACCCTCAGCTAAACACATGTAGAAATCCTTTCTGCTCAACTGGTGTGTGTGCCCCTATTCATGCTGGCATTCCCTAAATGCCTCAACAGGGCTTTTGTTGTTCTTGTAATGACCAACTTGATTGGAAACAGCTGAGGGAGAGGAGGAAGCCAACCACAGCCAGTCTCTCAGCTGAGCCAATGGAGTGGGCCTCGCTATCTCATCTCTCCCTCTGCTGCAGCCAGGGGCAGGGGCTTTATAATGAAGGATTTATCTTGCTTTAGGGGAACATTATGTGTTATGTATTTTTGAGGGGAAAAGCTGGCTATGTACACTTCTAATGTGATGGCAAAGATTGCACCAAGGGAAGAGATTGCTGGGGGCGGGGGGGGGGATGCAATTCCTTTTGTTAATGCAAGCACATTTTCTCAGGTTCTTTCCTGTCCTACTTTATGTGTGAAATGTTGTTTGCTAAGCTGACAGGATCTCTGAGGTTTTGAGCTGACAGACTTCACACAGATTACGGAAAGCATGAACTGAAAGTAGCTTTCCCTGGAGATGAAAATGAGAGCGTACAGTGCTGTGGGCGGCAAAACATTGGCTCTTTCAGGATGCCCAAAGACGGTCTTGCGCGGGGGTGGGTGGTGGGTGGGAAGAACTCTTCTTGACAGGTACAGAATATCTGATTATATGATATGGTTAGATTCACAAAGCCAGAGGCCTGAATTCTGTTGGAAATTGTAATGTTGCCTGCTTAAATCAACGAGGTAATGTAACCACTAGTTACAGTGGGAGGAAAGGGTTAATTGAACAATCCCCGGGGTGCATGTTTTGTGACCCCTCGTCCCTACTCCGTGGCCTCTCTGTGGCCTCTCCAACCTCATGGACAGTCTGAGCTGGCTTCCAGCCAGTGATCTCCAGTGAAGCAGACTCTTAAACCCAAGACTCTAATCTGCCTATATGCATCTTGCATACAGTAATACCTTGGATTGCAAGTAACTTGGTTTGAGAGCGTTTTGCAAGACAAGCAAATTTTTAAATATTTATTTAATTTTTTTTTACTTGATATGCAAGCGACGTCTTGCAATACAAGTACTGTAGTGTATGGCTTAAATTAAAAATCTCTGTACAAATTTTTTTGGGGGGATTTCGTTTTGATATAAGAGTGTTTTGGATTACAAGCATGTTTCCGGAACGAATGATGCTCTCAATCCAAGGCATGACAGTATATGAATAAACGAATTGTAAGTAAAACTAATAAATGTGTGTGGCGTAGTGGTGAGAGTGTTGGACTGGGACTCGGGAGATCCGGGTTCTAGTCCCCGCTCGGCCATGAAACTCACTGGGTGACTTTGGGCCAGTCACTGACTCTCAGCCTAACCTACCTCACAGGGTTGTTGTGAGGATAAAATGTAGAGGAGGAGGAGGAAGATTATGTAAGCCACCTTGGGTTCCTTGCAGGAAAAAAGGAGGGGTATAAATATAATAAATAAATAAATAAATGTCTTTATTAGTTTTAAACCTTGTATGGACAATCCATTTCCTTTTTAGAGCCTTTTAGCAAGGGTTTAGCAACCCACGCGCTGATAACCAGTTTCAATAACCAGGCTGTGCATAAGGGGGGGGGGGAACTCTGCTTCATCCTAACCAGTATAGGACCGACTCCTTTCCATATCCTCCATCAAATTCTGGGGTTTCTTTTTGACAGTAGGTGTGTTGTAGCTTCTTGTATGCTCGTGGTTTCCCACTTGCTTCACACTTTCAGAAGAAATTCGGTTCTGCGGAAAGGAATCACGTAAGCAGCACTAATAAAAAAATCAGATAAATATGAGAGGCAAGATACAGGAACTTCAGAACCAAACATCGGTTCTCACCAGGGCATTCCACCTGTGCTCAGGAGGACAATGGCACTGGTCCTCATTGTCTTATCTGCTCCATTTCGCTACAAACTCAGAAATGTTATTGGGTGAGATATTTTACAACATTAAGGCAATGGTCCTAAATGATTCTTTAAATACTTTAAAAATGTGTTTTGTTTTCAACTATTATGTATTCTTGCACATTTAATGCTCTTATATCATGAATAATGTAAAAACTGCTTGAGATTATAAAGTAAAAGATGAAAAGACATGCCTGATCTCAGAGTCCTCTATTTAAAAATTCTCTGTGTTAATACAGTAATACCTTGGATTGCAAGTAACTTGGTCTGAGAGCGTTTTGCAAGACAAGCACATTTTTAAAATAAATTTTGACTTGATAAACAAGCGACGTCTTGCAATACAAGTAGTGTAGGGATGTAACCGCTCCAGGCCGAAATCGGCCCCACTCACGCCCGCCAGAGACTCGCTTTGTTATAAGAGTGTTTTGGATTACAAGCAGGGTTCCGGAATGAATTATGCTTGCAATCCAAGGCATTACTGTACCAGGAATTTTGTAAACGTACAATTCCTGGGTGACCCTTTGTACCTGGAATATGGCATGGGATACGTTACCTGCTGATCCATGATCAGCTAAATATCAAAATCCCATATCATAATATCCCTAGACAAGGACAAATCTCTCATGTGTGGCTAGAGGGACAGTCATCATGAGCACCTACACTTTACCACTACACCACTGCTTCAGACATTATGTCTGTCTGTCACTTCCTGGAGGCACATCCAAGCAGTTTTAAGTTTGCAGACCAGGAGCACATACAGTATTTTTCCATGTATAAGACTATACTTTTTCCTAAAATTGTTAGACTAAAAATTGAGGGTCGTCTTATACACGGAAGTAAGCCGAGGAGAAAACCGCCTGGTTGCGAAACTTTCCAGTGGGGGGTGTCTTATAGTCGGAAAAATACAGTAATTTCTGACTGAAACAGACCCACCCTATTCCAGATGTAATGTTGGGTCCCTTCATTTCTACCTTTGCTCATGGCTGGCGTGAATACATATGGAACAAGCTTGGGTTTTGTCATCTTTATTCTTACACCAGAAAGCTAATGACAAAGGTTTCTTGGGGTAGAGATACCTTTCCTCCCCAGGATATTTATCTGTAGAGACTGCCATCCACACGTGCATAAAACGTTATTGTGGGCAGAATGTATAAGATAAGGCTATGGCAAATGATTTCTGAGTCCTTCACATTCCTGTGATGTCTGCTTGTGAATTATGTATAGAAACCATGTCAGATTATGGATTTTGACACAAAAGTGACTTATAAAAGCACATCCCTGACTTTAAAAAAATGTAAGGTGTGACATTGCCCATGAGCGATGATGTATTTAGTTGTGTTGGATTGAGAGTGCACATGGTTTTTGGAGAGTGGTTGAATGTGGAACAAACTAAGCTATTTGTAAACAGAATACAGTATTAACATTTAGATTAGAAAGTTTAGAATGATTATATTAAAGGACATAAGTCTTAATAATCTAGCCACTGTAAACATATTAAGACGGAGTTGAACATTTTCTCGTTTCATGCATCTTTTTATGTCATAAGAAGATTAATCAAACAAGAAAATACTTGGCTCTGTGTTTATATGTTTACAGTGGCTAGATTATTAATAGCCAAACAATGGAGATAATACAAAGCTCCAACTAAAGGGGAAAGGTGTCATAAGATCTGGTATGTAATGATAATGAATAAAATCTCGGCCATGATTCATTTTTTTGTGGGAACTGAAAGAACTTCAATTATACATGTGAGACTGGTAGAAGTTTGTAAGGTATTGAAATTTCCCCCCCTGTGACAATATTCTTAAACAAGCTTTGACATTATTCCCCCCCCCTTTTTTGTCAATTAAGCTATAACTCCTGGGTTAAAATCAGGTAATCAAAAGCAAAAGCAGGTCATGTTGGTGAATAGATTAAAAAGAAAAGACATAATTATTTTCCTCTTTTCTCTTTCTATTTGTAGAAACCAATTTATCTGTCTCCAGCCCCCCAATACCCCATACTTTATAGTAGTAGGCGATCACTCGTGACCAAGTAAGATTGTCTTCCAGGATAAACTTACAAAATGAAAATTATAAAAGGAGGAAATTCTAAAAAATTGTGTAGACTCTAGCGATGGGTCCGTAAGTGACTGTGGAGGCCAATTCTAGATCCACACAGCTTTCCACAGTGAGGACACAGGTTACCAGATGGAAGATGGTCCTGTAAAGGATTCGTTTGACGTGCTTTTCGCTGAGCACGTTTCTCCCTTTCACCTTGCACTCGGGCTTCTTCAAAGTCCATGGAACCTTTGTGAAAGGCCAACCTTCATTTAGATCGTTCATGGGCCAGAGCTTCCCAGTTTTCGATGTTTATATTGCATTTTTTTAGATTAGTCTTTCTACACTGTATAAAGTATAAACTGTATACTGTATACTTTATATACTGTATGGATGTAATTCTTATTTTTAATATGATTTAATAAAGAAGTAAATAGCCAAAGATCTTAGGAGTGTGACACTCAGCTTTTGGTAGCTGCTTTATTGCTATTTTCAGAAAATTATGAAATTCAATGCATCATGTTTTAGGAATGTCTTTTTATTGAATATAGCTTTATTCTTGCCTGTACTGATTTCCTTTCTTTCTTTTTTGGCATTCTAGACTATACGCTGGCACATAGACTTGCAACCCTGGGCAAGTCCTACGCCGTCCCTGAGTAATGAAGCCTTCAGGCTCTTAAAGTATATCAGCACTGCCCAGGTTGGTTTTCATCTTGCCACTCATTTAGGAAATCACAGCCCATGCCATGGGCCCTCTGGCTTTGTTCTCAGGAAAATTACGTTTCATAATCATACTACAAGTGGCATAATAGGTAAGGCATGCCATTAATTTTGTGGCATTACAATTTAATAGATACTGCTTCAGATTAAAAATAATAGTCAAAGCAAAAGCTATCTAAAGAGGTGCTGTTCCATAGAACTACATAGAATCATAGAGTTGGAAGGGGCCTATAAGGCCATCGAGTCCAACCCCCTGCTCAGTGCAGGAGAACAGCTGTGGGCAGCCCAGGCAGTCACCCATCCAAGCACTGACCCGCCTCATACCTGCTTAGCTTCAGCATGTGGCCTGCATTAATCCATAATTACCTTTACTGCAAAGACTGGGGAGTTTTGTCAGGGGCTGTACCGTGTATGCCTTATGCACACAATCCCTATTGTATGTTCTTCTGAGTTTTTATTTCTATATTTTATTTCTATTCCACCCCTCCTTTATGGAGCTACAGGTGGTGTAGCTTTACAACAGCCCAGTGAGGTAGGTTAGGCTGAGAAAATAGTGACTGGCTGAAGGTCACCCAGTAAGCCCCATGGCTGAGTGGGAATTTGAACCTGGCTCTTTTCAGTCCAAATCCAGCATGTTGTCCTTGACATCACATTGACTCTCAGGAAGAGAGCGCTGCAGGGTCTTCCAGTTAAAATTCTGATACGCTACTGATCTATGCAGGCAAGAAATGTGGCATAGTGGTTAGAGTGTTAGACTGGGACTCGGGAGATCCGGGTTCTAGTCCCCGCTCGGCCACAAAACTTACTGGGTGACTTTGGGCCAGTCACTGACTCTCAGCCTAACCTACCTCACAGGGTTGTTGTGAGGATAAAATGAAGAGGAGGAGGAGGAGGATTATGTAAGCCGCCTTGGGTTCCTTGCAGGAAAAAAGGCGGGGTATAAAAATAAATAAATAAATAAATAAATAAATAAATTGTGCTATCCCCATCAGACTTCTTTGGTGGTGTGGAGAGCATTCCTGGATCAAAAAACGGTTTAGGACAATATATATTTTCTTATGTGTCTCTCCAGTACTTATAGTGGTTTAATCATCACTTGGGACCAAAAAATGCTTGCACCTCAAGTACTGCAGGGAAGGTTCATTTTGCACTTGGCCAGAAAGAGGCAGGCATTGATTTTGGGGGTTTAAATTTGGCCACAACTTTATCTAGCAATTACCTTCATTAAATGCTCAACTGGGAATAGTGCTGGGCCGACCCATGGCATTTTGCCATGAGGTGGAGAAGAAGATGGCACCCTCTCCCATTCTATGTACAAAAGCCAGCTAGATGACAGTTAAATCTTATTTGAATACTGGGGATGGGGCAGCATCCTCCACTGTGCCTGAAGGCAGCACGTGAGCATAGGGGTTGCAGGGCAGACTGTGTGACACCTTGCTGCCACCTCCCAGCATCTGCCACCTGAGGCAACTGCCTCATTCTGCCTAATGGTAGGGCCGGCCTTGGAACAATCTGTATGGGAGAGGGGGGTCATATTGCTCTCCATTTGACTTTGCTCAAGAGCCAGGTCTGGCTGTCCAATCACAATTGTCTCTCAGGTGCCATGGTTAAAGCCTGAGCTGTCTGACTATGGTGAAACCTTATGCCCAGCCATATGGTTAGGTGAAGAGAAGGTCCCATCCCAGTGGGTATTCAGAATATTCAAAATTAGTCCCACATCCCTGCAGAAAAGAGCACATCAGCTGCGACTTTTATAGGAGCATTGAAAAAGAATTGTGAAGGATATCTACACTTCAGCAAGGTCAATATTTCAGGCCTACTTCCCAGATTATGATTTTCATTAACTGAAGTGCTCCTGCAAATCACTGCTGTGACCAGAATCACAATGTGTGAAGCTTGGTGAACACGTCTTACTAATGAGTCAAAAATATGTATCCCAAGTCTTCCCTGGATTCTTGGCGTATGTATGCATAAAGCTTGAAATTTGTCAGTGCCATCCTGTTCATGTTTACTCAGAAGTAAGTCTCATTCAGTTCAATGGGACTAACTCCCAAATAAGTGTGCGCAGCATTGCAGCATTAGTCACCAAAGTGACTTGTGGGACCACAGATGGGAAAGAACTGCCCATTAGTATCTGTATCTAATCATAGAATCATAGAAAAGTAGAGTTGGAAGGGGCCTACAAGGCCATCGAGTCCAACCCCCTGCTCAATGCAGGAATCTAGGTCAAAGCATCTCTGACAGATGTCTGTCCAGCTGCACCTTGAATGCCTCCAGAGTGGGAGAGCCCACGACCTCCCTAGGTAGTTGATTCCATTGTTTTATTGCTCTGACAGTCAGGAAAATTTTCCTGATGTTTAGGTGGAATCTAGGTTCCTGTAACTTGAGCCCATTATTCCGTGTCCTGCAAACTGGGATGAACGAGAAGAGATCTTTGCCCTCCTCTGTGTGACATCCCTTCAAATACTGGAAGAGTGCGATCATATCTCCCCTCAGTCTCCTCTTCTGAAGGCTAAACATGCCCAATTCTTTCAGTCTCTCCTCATAGGGCCTTGTTTCCAGTCCCTTTATCATCCTTGTTGCCCTCCTCTGCCTTCTTCTTCTTCTTCTTCTTCTTCTTCTTCTTCTTCTTCTTCTTCTTCTTCCTCTTCCTCTTCCTCTTCCTCTAGGCATAACAATGAATGCTTGCATCTGGATGTTTGCATAGCTGAAGTTCATTCCCTTAAGAATGCATTTCCTTGTTAAATGCTTTCAAGCATGAACGCAAAGACTTTGTCCTAGGCATGTGCCAATCATCCGGGGCAATAGGGATATAAAATGTATATATAACGTATACTTACAAACTGGTGTAAATGTTATGGTGAAAAGTGCCTTAAGGCTGCAACAGAAATATATAATCTATACTGGATTGAGCCCTGACTCTTTTCCGTGATGCCATTCTTTATGTAGTTTGGCTGGGCATTGTTTTTAGGCTGATATGTAATTATGTTCTGAGTTACAGGATCCTTACAGTAGTCAAGACCTGCTATACCTGAAGTGCTAGTGATTGTGGTATCTTATTTATTTATTTCATTTCATTTCATTTTTATACTGCCCAGTAGCCGAAGCTCTCTGGGCGGTTTACAGCAATTAACAAGACAGTCCCTGCCTGCAGGCTTACAATCTAAAAAGACACGACATACAAGGAAAAAGGAATGGGGAGGGAAGAAGAGTCATATTGTTCCATGCTGTGTTTACCTTGATGTGTGTGTGTGTGTGTACATGTTGAGGTACAAAATACCTTGTATATTTCCTTATGGTTCCTGCTCCTTAAGGAAAATCTCCGTGTTGGAAAGAGTGTGTGCTTCATAATGTATCAATGGTGGTACAACAAGTGTCTTTGTCACGCTGGGGATTAAACACCATAAGTATTGGCTTTTGGAAGCATATATGCCCGAGTTGAAGAGGTACATTTGTGCCTCCATTCTTAACCTGAAAGGTGCAGGCTTCTTCCAATATTGAAGCTATTCTCCATGTGAGTGGGGGAGGACAGCACAAAAAGTGGCACTCAGTTTAAAAACAGCCCGCCCCCTGCATTTAAAAATCAAATGACTGCATTTGAAAAAGCAGCAATGAAATTACATCTGTGAGGTCTGAAGGTCTGCACATACTTCATAGCTTTTAATTAGAGAGATTTGGAGCAAAGTAACCTTACTGCGCAGAAAATCTGCCCCTTTTTTCAAGAATGTAATAAAATGTGGCAGATTCTGCCAGGCTTCAGTAGTTGGGTCAAAACCTACAAGGGCATCAATTTGTAGAGGGTTTATAGTTGCTGACATAGCAATCAAGAGTTTAAGCTCTGGGAACGACTGCCCCCCATTCCCCCAGGCAGGCATAAATTAAATTGAGAAGGAGTAAAAGGAGCCCTCATTTCCCTCCTGCCAGATGCGGTTGAATTCCTGAGTAACAATAATAGCATGGAGTGAATGTAAAAGGATGCATAATTCTGTTCAGTAGTTCGGGCATCTGGTCCTTTTTGTCTTGCGCAACTAGCAGTTTTGAATGAATTTTTTTTTCTGGCTTGGATCCAGAGAATCATGCAGCTTGCATGAGCTCCAGGACTTGCATTTTGATGCAAAGAGCAGCATATCATCTGCAGATTGTTCATCTTCTGCATTCGCCGCCTTCCATATTTTTTGTATTCATTCTGTTATGGAATGCGATGGGGTGAGCGGCCCACAGCCAGGATCCCGTCCAACTCTGTGATTCTTTACTTTTAAGTTTTTTTTGTAAATAGAGCTATCAGCCTGGGTTGCCCTGAGGTAATACCTCTTAAGACCTGACAAAGAGACTGCTGATAGCTGATAACTATTCAGGGGATGTGTCTCAAGGGGAGCTAAGATGGCCCAAGAAGGCACACAGGGGATGGGTGGTGGACAGGGATGTTGAAGAGTCCTTGGTCTCGAGTCACGAGTCGAGTCACGAGTCTTTGGACCCGAGTCTCGAGTCCGAGTCCAAGTCCTTGGTCCAAAATGGTGACTCACGAGTCACGAGTCACTCCCAAAGCTGACTCCACGAGTTCCTATTAAAATCAATGGGTTTTCCCCCCCCACAAAATAAGGCTACTTCAGATGTGTGGCTTAAATAAATTCTAGGCACAAGTGTGCCTTTTTATTTCAAAACTCTGCAACTGATTTTGACAAGAACAGACCAGGCAGACAAACCCAAAATAAAAATAACCACGCAGGCAGAGGAGGCAAGGAACACCAAAACAGGCAGGCAGAGGCGTTTGTCTTGGACAATTCAAACTGTGGAACTGGTTAAGAAGAGACCAGGCAGGCAGAGGAGGCTGCCCAAACAGGCAGGCAGAGGCAGCCAA
Source organism: Shinisaurus crocodilurus (assembly GCA_021292165.1). Taxonomy (NCBI): domain Eukaryota; kingdom Metazoa; phylum Chordata; class Lepidosauria; order Squamata; family Shinisauridae; genus Shinisaurus; species Shinisaurus crocodilurus. The sequence goes on from CM037879.1 coordinate 109,901,545, forward strand.
ACCCAAAATGTCTGAAAGGTTACATTTTAGGAAATGATTTTAAAAAATAAAATCTTCGCTGGCGATCGCACTTCTCTCCACTCCTTCTGGCACAGCCCAGGGATGTTGAAGAGTCCTTGGTCTCGAGTCCCGAGTCGAGTCTCGAGTCCCATTAAAAATATTGGGACTTGAGTCCGAGTCGAGTCAGAGGGGGGACTCAGTCCGACTCACGAGTCGAGTCCTGGAGTCCGAGTCCCCATCCCTGGTGGTGGATCATCCTTACTCCCACCCCCACTAGACACGGGGAGGGACAAGCCAGGACTGTATATGTAAGCAGGAGACAAAGGAGGAACCCGCAGTCCTGGGTGAACCTGAAAGAGACACACAGAGAGCAGAGCGGCTCGCTGTCAGGATCTTCTAGTACTGGTGATTCCCCTAGAAATCGATGGGGAAGCAGTGTCTGTTGGAGTGAATTTAAGCTGTGAGCCTGTGTTTATGCTCAACCTGTATGTATGTGTAAAAAGACCATACATCACAACAACAACAACACCCATAAATCTCCAGTGACCTCATTGCAAGGGAGCAGGACGCTGAGTAAATGCTTGCACCTGTAGAGTTCTCGCCACTCAGGCAATTGGGGGTGGGAGGGTGTATCCAGGGCCGGTGCAAGGCAGTTTGGTGCCCTAGGCAAGATCAGATATTTAGCGGGGGGGGGGCCCTTCCCTCCCTCCCTATTTCTGGTGCCCCCTTTCTGGCGCCCCCTTTAGCCCTGCACCCTAGGCAGCTACCTAGTTGGCCTAATGGTAGCACCGGCCCTGGGTGTATTCTCTCATTCTTGTTTGCAATGTATAGTTCCATTCCATGTGACGTTGGGAATGTAAGGTATTGGCTATTTTAAGACATTGTTCTTACATTAAAGAGCTTAGAGCCTGTGGCCAGGGGCTAAACCTTGACTGTTAAGAACATTCTTAATCTCCATGGGTTGACCACCATCTTTAAAGGTCGGAAATCCTGAAAGGAGGGATATAAATCATCAAGTTCTGTGGCTAGTAGGAGTTCCAGATAATCATAACGAGAGGTGTTCTACTCAACATATGGGAAATCTTAGGAGGAGGAAGACATCACTCAGTCAGTCACAGGGAAGCCAGCTACCTAGAGCTATGTACTAGTACCATGAATGGTTAGCAGTGGGATGATCAGGCATCAGCTAGCCAGTGATCAGTGGTGGGGGAGAGGGGAATCATTGCTCTTCCCGGAAACTACCAGGAGGCGGTGTTGGCAGTAGGGCCACTTCAGCCAGCATCCTGCAGGTATGTGGTTGCTGACTAGCTGGCTGCCCTTGCCAACCTCGGCTGTCCGCGTGATGCGGAAGCAGCTAATCAGCCAGCAACCACACACCTGCGCAGTGCTGACTCCAGGTGCCCCCCCGCCCCATGCCCTTGATCACCCTGCCTGCCGAGGTAGCCCGCAGTTCCCCTTTGCAAAGGACTTCACCAGCTGCCACTGCTAGCAATTTTGCAGGATCTGTTTAATTTTGCTGCAGTGTGGTTTCTTGTGTAATTAAGGGTTCCCATCATATATATTCATGAGAGAGAAATGATAATGCCAAATTCTTACCAACAGCTTTATAAAAGTCTGGGAGGAGAACAAGCAAAACCCACTCCTGTTTCCATGAAAGTGTAACACCCACAGTAGCGTGCAACCCTTGCCATGCTGTTTCTCCCGATATAATGCATTCATAAAGCTTAATCTTCATTAATAATGTTTGTTCAGTTTTCTCATTAGAAAGAATTACGTACCATAGCGCCTGCCTTAGCTAAGGCTGATTTCTGATTTTCATTTTAGCTTCTTCAGCCATTTCACATGGGGAGCATTTTTTGTAGATTTTCCCAGTCTTGGAAGGTCTGGTGGGAATTCCCTGCAAGAAAGACTGTGTGTGTTCCGTCTGTGTGGCTTAGATGGTACCTTGCAAACATGAGAACATCGTTTTTCTTATCTTAGCAAGTTCCTAGTCCTTATCTGTGGAAGTAAGACTTGAGGTGGTCAGTAGCCTTTGAGAGAGTTGAGAGTAGCTTGAGAAAGGCCCCGCTTTCCTATTGTTGCTTCTGATCAATGGTCAAATGCTCTTTCGTACAAGACACAAACCTGCTAAGCCTGTTTGGTAAACAGGCTTTGCTGGTTTTTGTACTGTATTAAAAAGAGGTGGAAGTGGGGAAGTATGTAACCAGTATGTACCCAGGCACTTGTTCAAGCTGGTTTCCAAAACTCACTCTATGGTTGCCTCAGGCAGGCCTAAGCCCGAATACATGAAGGTGGTGCCCTGTGAAATATCACAGAAGCCAGCCAGGTGGGCCTGAGCAGAACTTTCAGTGGTCAGGGTGTGGGACTTGCATTCTCTGAATAAGCTTCCTGATTCTTTTAAGTGACTCTCAGGGACAGCATAACTGCTTTGAATATAAATAATAGAAAAGTGGCACGTAAATATATTGAGATACATAAAATAAATGAAAAAATATGGGCGGGGGAATCAAGTATATGTAGATGTGCAGAAATTATCTAGGTGACAGAATTTGACTTTTCGTGCTGCAGAATTTGGAGTACTCTGGTGCAGGGCTTGGACTATCTGGACTATGAGCAAACCAGAGAGATTGCAGAGAGATTAGTACCTTCACCTGGACTATGAGCAAGCCAGAGAGAAAATCAGAGAGATTAGTACCTTCATCTGTTTTGAGTCTCACCATTAGGATCCAGTAGTAGAGCAGTAGGATTCCCTTCTGGATTTTTTCCCCGTTGTGGCATTTTTGGGCAAGATTGCTTTTGTCTCTCAACTGTGCTTAACTGGACAATGGTTAAGGTTACAGTTTGGCTCCTTCTGTGGCAAATAATCCTGTTGTGAGCTCTAGACAGGATTATTACATTGCCTTCTTACTTAATTTAAAATGTGTTCAGCAAAGAGCTTAAACATATGTTTAATTCTCATTTTCTCCTGTGGGATTTATTTAAACATATCCACCGAAAATGAATGAATGGATTTCAGCATGTATATGAGTACTTAAATGAGCTTCAGTCTAAATCCCATGGGGGGGGGGAGAGCAGGGGGAGAGGAGAGAGAGAGATAAATGTTACCTGATTTACTTTGCATGCCTGGGGAATTGTATACATTTTATTTTTATCTACATATCTATATCTATATTTAAAATGCATATCTCCCTCTCCTTCTCCTTCCTATTATTATTATTATTATTATTTATTATTATTATTATTTCTATACTGCCCAATAGCCGAAGCTCTTCAGAAGATTGTTTCCAGGGTGTCTTTACACACACAAAAATGAATATAACAAATAAGAGTACAACAGTGTCAAAGATAATAGCAGATAAAGATCACATAAAAGCAGCATAAAGTAAATTTCATCAGGGACTAAAATGGTTAAAAGGCCTGAGAGAATAAAAAGAGTTTTGCCTGGTACCCAAAAAGATAGGTAACCAAGTAAGTGCCAGATGAATCTCCCTGACGAGAGTATTCCACAGCTGAGGTGTCACCACTGAGAAGGCTCTCTCTTCTGTTGGTAATCACCTTGCCTTAGATGGCAGGAGCACCCAGAGCAGGGCTTCCAAAGTTCCAAACATATGAGCAAATTGATGTGTGGAGGCAGTCCATCCTTCAGGTACCCCAGTCCAATCACTAGCACTTTGAATTATGCTTGGAAATGGACCAGTGGGGGCAGTGCAGCTGTTTGTTTGTTTATTATATTTATATCCCGCCTTTTTTCCTGCAAGGAACCCAAGGCGGCTTACATGGTCCTCCTCCTCCTCCTCTCTACTTTATCCTCACAACAACCCTGTGAGGTAGGTCAGGCCGAGAGTCCGTGACTGGCCCAAAGTCACCCAGTGAGCTTCGTGGCCGAGTGGGACTAGAACCCAGATCTCCCAAGTCCCAGTCCAGCACTCTAACCACTGCACCACACTGGCTGTCTAAGCACTGGTGTGATCCCTGCACTACGGTAATATAGCCTGGATATTGCTATAGCATGGATTGCTGTGGCCAGGCTATTTCTGTCCAGGAGAGGTTATAGCTGGCTCACCAGCCTCAACTCAGCTGTGTGGCACGGAGGCCACTTGGGCCTCTATGGAGAAGGCTGGATCCATAAGAGATACAAATCTCTAATCTGTAGTCCAAGTAATTGGGAGATAAGATATTATTATTCTTTAAATATTGTCAAATACTGATTCTAATCCAAGGCTTGAAAGAAAAAATAAATGGACTTTTGCATTCTAGGAAGCTTGGAAAAATTCAGTGTATAAAGGTGACTGGAGTTCAATTATTTGTCTTTTATGTTTGCACTGCCCTTCTGTCTGACTTCTTTCAATCCTGCACATCCTTTCTTTTGCAAAGCAAATATGACATAAACCCAGCAACGTTTCTTTCCCCCCCACCCCAGTTTGTAAGCCATGTAACAGCTAAACTATTTCCTCTGTTGCCTCATCCTCCTTTCTCCTTGCTCAAACAAAACATGAGATGTATTTGAAAGAGTACAACACAGAGTAAAATAAACACGTATTATTTTAACAGATTTCATGCAACCATATGAACTTGAAAGACCTACCAGGAAACCCTGACAGCCCAAAGAGGCCATGGTCAATCTGCTTGGATGACAGATTTAATTTAGTTCATCAGATCAAAAGCAAGCAGTGCCGTCTATATTCGCTGGGGTAAGTGTCCCCTCAAAGGGGCAGAAAATGTTTTCTAGTGCAACAATCCTGAATGGTCTGTTCCTAGCACAATCTATTAACAATCTTTAATGCTAATAGTCTTGCTTATCTTATTACAGGAGAAGTGTTGTTTTTTTAAAAAATGTCATTCATTGGAAGCAGCCTTTATTTTGAAAAATAACTACCTTGTAGATGTGTATTCAGTGCTATTTGCACTCCTTCTCCACCCCAAATTGGTGAGCGTACATTATACAACAACAAGCTTCCAAGTTTTGACTGCACACCTCTAATTCTGGGGAAATCCAAAATCTCTTGAAAATCTTCCATCTGAATATCTTCTGGCCCACGTTTGCCTGTGCTCAAATGCAGGGCGTAAATGGCAAGGCCAACACATTCGCATACAGATGATTACAACAATCCTGCAAACCGTGGTCTTCCTTTCTGGGACTGCCCTGCTGTGACTGAGGGAGTCCCTGCAATCTCATGCAACTGGACATGCTTGTACTAACAGTTCTCATGCTGCTTCCTCTACACAAGGTGCGTAGACACTTGCCTGAGGATGTTCATGCGGAAGAGCACAAGTGTGAAACGGCCCTAAATAAATGTTCTGCCAGCTGGCAGAGCTAAACTAGCTGTGGAAAGACTACGTTTAACTATCTGTAATAGAAACCTAATCTGGAAGTAACCCAGTGGAGAGCCAGTAAACTGAATGAAGTGTAGGAAAAGAGAGTGCTGTGACCGTGTGACATGAAGCTGGGATTTCTCTGGCATATGGTGGCACATACTTGACTAACCCATGAGCTTGTACAGTGTCTTTGGGTATATCACACTGAAACTGGATGAGCATGCTTTTGCCAGGATTTTTTTTTCAGGTGAGCAGAGCTGTAATTTAAGGCACATTTGCCTTTTCCACACACAGAGGAGTCAGGACATTGCAGGGGGGGAAGTATGCCGAATTTCTGGGTTATTCCAATATGGTACTTCTGAAAAGAAAACAGAAAAACCGTAATGACTTATGGTTCAGTCTTGTTCTGGTCCATTGGTGACTGTCACCCAGTGAAGTGACTGGCAGTAGGATCAGGTCAGACAAAGGAAGTACTTGTTCACACGCTGTGTAATTACTTAATGGATTCACTACTACAAGTTGCGGCGGTGATGGCCGTGAGCCTGGATGGCTTTTAAAAAGGTCTCAGCAGATTCTTGGAGGACAGCACTGTCAGTGGCTTTAAGCCATGATACCTACATGGCACCCCCATGTTCAAAGGCAGCATAATGGTGAGTATCAAATTCTGGGGATGGTCATCAAGGGAGAGCTGGTGCCTTCATGTCCTGTTTGAAAGCTACCCAGAGGAATGGTGGGTTGGCCACTGTTGGAAACAGAATACTGGAGGAGATGGACATTATGCATCCAGCAGGGTAACTCTTATCGCTGTAATACATATACAGGCCTGTGGCTCACGCTGGCTCAGCTTGTCTGAGCGTGGAAAGCTAAGCAGGGTCAGGCCTGGGCTTACTTGGTTGGGAGACCCCTCCTCTAGTTTCCTGCATTGAGCAGGGGGTTGGACTCGATAGCCTTGTAGGCTCCTTCCAACTCTATGATCTATGAAATATCAGTGCTGGGTTGTAGTTTTTTTTAACTATTTTTGTTGGATAGTAAAAATAGCTTCCTTTTGAGGGTTGATTTTACATAAGCCATCTAGAAACAATAATTAAATCAACAAACACACTTTTAAATTTCATTTTGTATTTTGTCACCTTGCTTCTGAGTAAGCATCAGAAGAGCATCAGTATCTTCCAGGAACAATCCCTTCTGCTGAAATATATATAAGCACTGAAGGTTTTTTTTTAAAAAGAGAGAAAATAAGAAATAAATTCCAGCTAAGGCTCATATAAGTTAAGTCTGTATGTGGCAGACATGTGTGTGTTTGTAATTCTTGAGGAATTACATAGCAATCAATTCTAATTCCTTGTGACTCCAATCCAATTACAATCTTTTAGTGACATTGGCACTTAATTCTGCTCTTTGGTGTATGATTGCACAGAGAAGCAATCCTGTTTGGAGTAAGACAAAATCTCCTTGAAATATACTTCTTATCTAATGTTTTTTTATTTATGTAAAAGGAAACGAAGTCCAGCTGGGTTCTTTCCATAAGACAACTGCAGAGGGAACAAATATTTTAGAGGACAAAAAGGACAGCTCTGCAATAAATCTATTGCATGAAACAATGAAAGGAATGTAGTTTTGTATCTACATTTGTGAGAACTGAAATGATAAAGCAAAAAAATATTTTTTTTTGTATAGGAACACGACAGAACAGAACTCAAAATCTCTGGAGCTGGCTGCCCCTTTTAGATTCTTTTTAGCTGTGCCATCCATAGGGATGCATGGGGCACTCCATGATTTACAGAGGGCTATGTTATTGGCCTACTAGGAGATTGCAAAATGCATCAATGAATTTGAATGATCATTTAAAAAATTGGTTTGCTGCATCTGAGACAAAAGACAGGATGACAAAAAGGTCTCATCAGGCTTCAGAATTCTGAAATTTGAAATTTTGGATTTCCACTGTCTAAAATTGTGCATGCAATAGTTAAGTGTTACAAAATGTGTAATGGATAATAAACATAAGGGAGTTTGCACTCTCTCTAGACACAGAACATTCCTGGAAAACAGAACTCAACTTTTTTCTAGATCTCCCCCTGCCCCCAACTTAGTTCCCCCAAATCAGAACAGCATAAAAATTGATGTGTGGACTAAGTCAGAGCCTTCTGTGTGGCCTTAAGCAATACTATGTTTCCTGTACTCTCAGGCTGCGTAGAGACTTGCCAAATTCCCCACATGCAGTAGTCAAACATGATTCAGTTAGTGTGCTGAAGGCTAAGCTACCATTAAAGCATGCTTAATACGATCACTTTTGTTTTGAAGGGAAAACAGCCTCGGCGCCCCAATGCAGCACCTCACTTCCAGTCTGGATCAGGCCCCTGTGTCAGTTTCCTTCCCAATATCTCTGTAGCTGCTATTTGCTCCAAAGGTGCTATTTACTGCTAGCAACTTCAGGGGCATATAGCAGTCATGGGGGTGGGAGGGGAGTATGTCAAGAAACTGGTGCGGAACCCTGATCTGGGTAGGGAGTGTGGCACCAGATCAGGGCCCCACAGCTGCTTTTCCTTCAACATAAATGTGGCACATTAAGCATGTTTTTTTAAAAGGTGCAATGTGAGTTGAGGGTATCTTGCAGAGTTTCACATGCACATTCATCACTTGATGTCTGGAGCTTCAAGGGGTGGCACGCATGTGTCAATACGCCATCAAAATGACACACTGTAGATTTGTTTCATTACCTACAAAACAGTTTTCAACCGAGTCAGTTCAACTATCCAATGTTGAGTCGTCGAATGATGAGAAATCATGTGATGTAAATGCACAGGTGAACTGGAGAGATTTGACCTAGCCACCATTGTTTATGCCCTGGTTACATCCAGATTAGATCTGGGCAAGGTGGTGGTGGTGCAAAGATAAGGTTAAAAGAAGCATCGGCTGTGTTATACCCCCAGCAGTTAGCTGACTTAGAAAAACCCTTATTAAAGAGACATTGTGACTTGTAATATCCAGTAGACACAGAACAAGAGTTTTTGCTGAATAAGACATAACCTGAGATCCATAAATGCTTCAGATACAGACACTAAAACGGTGATCCACTGATTGGGCAAAATGGCTCTGTCCAGTTCCCTATTCCGTTCCTGCTTAAGACCCTCTGAATAATATTTATTCACTGATAATAGGTATATTTAAACATGGTTTGTGGGTTGATATAACTGATCAGCCTCAATAAGTGCTTCCAATAGTGAAAGTGACACAAGCTGTAAAAGTGGCAAGGCCAAACCTAGATGCTAACGAATGTTGCAATTGCAAGCACAGGCAGTCCCCGAGTTATGTACGAGTTCCGTTCTTAGGTCTGTCTTTAAGTCGAATTTGTATGTAAGTCAGAACAGGTACATACGGTTTTTATTAAACATCACTTAGTCAAATCAAATGTTTGTCTTAGTATAGTATTTATTTTACCTTTCTGTGCATATAAAACGCTTAAGAAACACTTCCAAATACAGTCATGCCTTGGATTGAGAGCAAAATTCGTTCTGGAAACGTGCTTGTAATCCAAAACACTCTTATATCAAAACGAAATCCCCCCAAAAAAATTTGTACTGAGATTTTTAATTTAAGCCGTACTACAGTACTTGTATTGCAAGACATCGCTTGTATATCAAGTAAAAAATAAATAAATAAATATTTAAAAATTTGCTTGTCTTGCAAAACGCTCTCAAACCAAGTTACTTGCAATCCAAGGTATTACTGTACAATAAAACATCTTAAACATAACATATAGTACATAATAATACTGTAATAGTGTAATAATAATAACAATATTAATATTATTATACTGTATAATAATATTACTGCATTATTATTATTACCGTTTTACATACAGTACTGTATTGTAAAAAAAAAAAACATTAAAGAAACAGTTCTTAAAACAGTTTAGATAGGAAAAAGGAGTCATGATTTGATTCTGCTGCTGGAGAGTGGGTTTTTTGTTTTGTTTGATTTCAGATCAGGTTAGGCTAAACTCCCTGGGATCACTTTTTGTTTCTGGGGGCGGGAGTGGTGGTTTATTTCTGAGTGGACAGATAAAGTGTTGCTTGTAATAACTTTGTTTTAAAAGACAAAACAAAAAACACACACCGCTCTGTGACTTAAAGGTAAGATCTCACTCCAAGCCAACAACAGGGAAGATCGGAAACACAGAAATCGTCGGGGAAGTGAATCCTTTCCGATGGAAGGGGCTTGGGAGGCTGCCGTCACTGCTGGTTCTCTTGAATCGCTCCCTCCACTCACCCTTTCCCCCTTCCAGGCTTGACTGTCTCCTACTGCAAAAGGTTGACTCAATGAGTCTCTTGGTTTGGCGGCGGCGGCTTCAATTTCCCCACCCCTAACTGTAACTTGTATCTTCACTACATTGTGCAATTCAAGTAATGTTTACTGAGCCACTGTATGGGCAACTTTGTGACAACACCATAGTGAATGTGGTTAACTTGTGAGATGGGCACCCAGCAAAGCAGTTGCACAGCTGTTCTACCATGTCCCTATCTGGATATGCTTAACCCACATTCTCAGCATGCTCAAGTTTGCTCCCCAAGACAGAGCTCACCAGTGTCTGAGACCAGGATCAGGATTTCCTCCTATATCAAGTGTGTTCCTGATTGTATTTCTCCCCGCCTCCCCGACATAGAAATCAGTGGAAGCTATTTACATTTGGTGAGAGAAAGTAAAAACAGTATCATAATGCATTATCTAATTATCATAAAGCAAATGCAGCCATTGAATTGATGGACACTTTGTTGTTTTATACATTAAAATTTCTACTTCAAGCCCTGTAGGGATAGGTTGGCCAAATGTCAATGATAATAATGCCTTCAGATTTTTGTTTGTTTGAAAGTAACAATGCTTATCCCATTTGCTTTGATAAGACTGGGCGGTGATGACAACCAGTTTGAGATCAGCATGGCCAACAGTGGATGTGAGGTGCATCGCTTTGACCCTAGTATCAAAGTGGCACATGTTCAGGAAGGGCAGCGCCTCTGGTACCATCGCCTCTCCATAGACTGGCGGGATCCCAACCCAATGATCGCTGCTCGTAAGCTTCACACCAACACTAAGAAGCTTGGCACCATATTGAATGACTTTGGGCATCACAAGGTAAGAATGCACCTGTTCTTCATATAGCTTTGTGGGGCACTGCAGGAGCGGGGTGGGGGGTGGGCAGCCATTGTCTTCATAATGGCTCTCCACACTGGAGAGCCAGCGTGGCTTAGTGGTTGGAGCACTGGACTGGGACTTGGGAGATCCAGGTTCTAGTCCCCACTTGGCCATGACACTCACTGGGTGACTTCGGGCCAGTCACTGACTCTCAGCCTAACTTACCTGACAGGCTTGTTGTGAGGATAAAATGGAGAGGAGAACCTTGTAAGCCGCCTTGGGTTCCTTGCAAGAGGAAAAAAGGTGGGATATAATGTCATCCTCATCATCCTCATCATCCTTGGTCCCTAGAGGTGAATTTCTGGCCACAGAGTGCAGTTGAACTCCATTTATCTCAGGAGCCCTGAGAGCATCCATGGTATCGGGATAACCGGGAGTTCTTTTCTACACTGACGTAGCACTACAGTAGTATGCATTTTGGATAGTTGTGATATAGATAAGCAAGGTTCAACTGGGGCTACTTGAGGTTCTTGGGAGGGACACAAAAAGGGAACAAGTAGTGATTTAAAACTAATTTCCAAACACCCCTTTGATTTTTAAACTACTAGTAATTTTATTAAGGGTGAAATCCTATGCATGTTTAAACACAGGACCGGTGCAGGGCAGTTTGGCGCCCCAGGCGAAAAACTATTTAGCGCCCCCCCCTCTCCAAAGCAAAAAAAAAAAAACCCTGCACCTACCTTCCCCCCCCCCCCGCCCTGGCTGCGGCGGAGGCAGGTGCCCCGTGTGGCGCTCGGCAGCCGCGCCGGCCCGGCAGAAGAGCCGCGAGCGAGGGCGGGCGGGCGGGAGGCCCCCACCCCACGCCGAGCGATCCGGGAGCGGAGCCAGGAACGCACCCGCGGCTGGAGGAGATGCCCGTCGAGGGCGTCTGGCGAGGGCTGGCTGGCTCTCCTCGCCGCTGCCGGCCTCCACGGATCAGGATCGAGCTCTGCTCGCTCGCTCGCTCGCTGCCTCAGTGCTGTGCGGCGCTGAGCCTCCTTCCGCGGCGCCTCCAGCCCGGACGCGGCGCCTGCCCATTGGAGCGCCCGCCAGCCACGCCGGCCCCGCGCGCATCCCATTGGGCCGCGCGCACCCCATTGGGCCGCGCGCACCCCGCTGCCGGCCTCCACGGATCCTCTTCGGCCGCGCGCCCTAGGCAACCGCCTAGTTGGCCTAGCGGTAGCGCCAGCCCTGTTTAAACAGAATAAAGTCCTACAACTCCCAACATTCCCAGCCTGCCAGTTTCAGAACCTTTTTTCTGTCTAAACATGCATAGGATTGCGCCCTTAGTTATTTTCTCCCTTTATGGCCTGTTAGTAATGTCCATCTCACAACATTTGTGTTCTTTAGTGGCTATTAAGACTTGAAATGCCTCTCCTATGTCTTAGTTACTGGCAGTAAGAACTTTAAGTTAAAATATGCTGATATTTTGGCCTGGACCTTTTGCCTTTGGCCCTGCCCCCTTTTGCCTTCAGCCCCGCCCATCACTGAAATGTGGTCCCCGAAAGCTTCTCCAAAATGGAATCTGGCCCTTGGGCAGAAAGAGCTTCTGCACTCCTGTCATATACATTCCCGAAAGCTGCTTCATTTCTAAGGGAATTTCTAGACACGGTATTGCTGATGTGTTTCACAGAGTGCAAGCCCATCTTCTCACAGGCTAGTACCTACAACCATTAAAAGTGGCATCTGGTTACGCTCATATGAAATTATGGTACCTGTCTCTTTCCCCCAGGTGGGGTGAAAAGCAGCTGGGGAGGAGCTTGATTTTCAACAGGAAAACTACATGAGGGGAAAGGTTAGAAGGTGCTTCCAGATGAGGCTTTGTGGTGCTATTTCCCTGCCTTTTTCACAGATATTTATGAGGGGTCCAGATGTCGTCGTCTTCTACTCATGACCTGCCTGTTTTCTTATTGCTGCTTTCATTTTTTTTCCTTAACGTAATAAATCTGTTAAGGAGAAAAAGACGGAACAGCTGCACAGTACCTTTTGATGACTAGCACCAGGAATCCTTGGTCTGAAAGCTCCGAAAACCTCTTTCCCCTTTCAAATTGCTTATGAATTGCATAAAGAGAGAAAAAGCCTCTAAAAGAATAATGGAATTGATGGCAGAGTTCACCTCAACAAACATACATGCTTGTCTCTAAAGTAGATGCTTTTTAAAGGAAACAACAGTAACATAGGATTTTTCAGTTACTATAAGCTAGATGGTTGCAGACTTTGTACATTCAGTTTCTTAAATGTTACTTATTCTGGGAAGTAAGGAAAACACAGGTCAATCCTGTGCTTAAACCCCAGCAAGCGCCAGTTAAGTCTGTTAACTGTAGGAATAGTCTAACTGTCAGAGGAGTGGCAGAATGGAATTCTAACCTGTTGCTAGGCAACATCCAGCATTCCCTCCCCTGATCCCACGAAGCATTTTGCTCCACTGAACCCTGCCCCCTGACTTCTCAGCGAAGCTTGGTTTCTGCTTTTGCCCTTTAATTATACAACAGTCTATCTTAACCCTTTACTGGACAGTCAACTTAAAAAACCCTCCCTGTAGAGTTGACATCTTTTTGTCATACTGTATACTCCAACAGCAACTACACGTAATGTGTAGTTCTGTCTTAAATGGAACTTCAGAGGCACTATACCTCTCAATACCAGATACTGGGGACCAACAACAGGAGAAGACCATCACCTCAATGCCCTGCTGGTGCACAGCCAGGACAAGGGTGACCTTGGCCATATCTGTCAATGCAATTCATATGTTTCTTTATTATGCTCTTGAGCTGTAAATGTCTTTCCAATAACAGAAGCAAGCAGATGGGAGGCAGCCAAGTGAACACTGTGTCATGTCCATCACGAGCCTACTATTCACATAGCATGTTTGGTGGCAATGCTTGTTGTGGTTGTTGTTTTTGGTCGGGGGTGGGTGGATTTGAGTGCAAATTTCACCTAGAAAGAATTGGAACCATTTTGCTTCTGATTCATGTGAATTTCTTGTTTACAGAACATGTGGATGAAATGGACAACTCCGTTTACATAGCTTTCTCTGTTCTTGAGGGAAGCCTGGAGAAATTTACATCTCTGGCTTGTATATTGCAGAGAGACTCCCCAAAAGTCTGTTATTAATTAGGAGTGCATCAAAGTCAATACTGGCAGTGCAATCCTATGCACTTTTGCTCAGAAGTAAGACCCACTGAGTACAACGGGACTTACTCCCAGGTAAGTGTATGGGATTGCAGCCTTAAGCAGACTGGTGGTGTTCCTCTGTATAATTTAGAAGGGAAAATTACAGAGACAGACAAAATCCACATCTCATATTTGTGTCCAGCCTTCTAACATTACTGGCTGCTTAGGTCTTTAAAGGTAATCACGAAATCTTTGAATGGTAGTACTTTGAAGGGACTAACACGACCCTCTCCATGCATTGAATCAATGTGCAAAGGGGGCTGTGGGGGCTAGAACCCCCAGCACCAGCACCATACGCTGCTCCCATGCTCCCTTGATGAACAACAGTTTGACATTCATTGGAAAGAGTTGTTGGCATAGGCACATCTGTAAGCACAGAGAGCTCCTTCACACAAGGAGCTACTCTGCCAGTTGGGGTCCCTCCTCGCATGTAGGAGGTCTCCACACACACATCTGTATGCGCTGAGCATTCTTTTCGAAAAAGTCAAATGGCCACTTGTTGGAGGAGTGTGGTGGTGTTGTACAGCGGCAGCAAGTAGGGCTAGCCCACATGGCCACACAACCCCTTCCACGTGTTCATTCAGTGTGTGGAAGGGCTCATGTGTACTCCCCTGTTGAACCATGCAGACCTTACTAGCAGTTCCTGGTTATTTCTAGAAACTGAGTTTTCTCTCAGGACTGCTTCTATTTCAGCTCTGCCAATTTGAGATTATTTGTCTTCTGAGTGTTCTGCTTCTGGAAAATCGATTTCTTCTCCACATCTCTGTGGCTGATAGGAGAAAAGAGAGAGAGAGAGCACATTGGTAGGCCAGTGCTGTGGATGTTAAAGTGTGTGCTGGGTGTGCATGTTACATTTGTGCATTCAGGCAGCTCTCTCCAGCTTAGCTAGCTCACGCTCCCTTCTTCTCCGTGATGTGCCTGTGACTTGCATTTCTAATGATCCAGCAGAATCTAAAAAATTGTCAGTCATGATAGCAATTTGAAACATAGGAAGATGTTTCATCCTCCATAAATGCCTTTGCGCCCTTGGGCTAAGGCATTGGAGAAGTAGCATGAGATCACAAAATAGTGAAGGTACATCTAACTGGGAACCCCTCTATAATGAATTATTATCCTTTTAGGAAAGTTTCTTCTTCGTCTCTTAGCTGTAATACATTTTGTAGTCTGTTGAGTATCCCTGTGGCACTAGCCTTGCCATATGTGTACATTCCTTTGGCATAAGTGTTGTTGCTGGACTACAGCCAATTTACACATTATGCTAAGTCTCCCCCCCCCACACCTTCTTAGAAAACAAAATGTTGCCATCTTTAACCCTTTCCCCTCCAGTCGTTTTTCTGCTAAAATCAACCCAAGCTCCTTTTATCTTAATTGGGGGGTGGGGATGGGATACAGGTATCCATGTCTTTTCCCCAAAGGGTAAGAAACCATCTTTGGGGATATTTAGTAGAAAATTGGTGAGGGGGAAAAGGTTAAGAAGTCTCTCCCTTCCACATGGCTCTTCCAGTTCCGTCTGCAACGTCTCTGGCTGCATTTTCTTTTTCTAAAGTGTTGGGGAATGGGGTGCGAAAACTACAGTGGTATGTGTAATTTGGCTTACACAGTGCAATTGTATATATGTCTATTTAGAAGTAAGCTCCACTTAGTTCAATGAGACTTACTCCCTGGAAGGCATGTTTAGGATTGCAGTATTATTCTCAGAGAATAAGAGGAGGTATGTGTGCTAAAAAATAAATTGTATTTGTGCCAAGGCAATCGAAAATGAACACCAAGCAATGCTGAATTTTGCAATCACTCTGAATTACTTTGCTCAATTTATTCTGCTTCTGCTAATCACGGTGTAGGCACTGAACACTAGTCGTTCTGACTGCTAGAAATCCCATATGCATACATACGTGTGTGTATGTGCTGTCTCACATATACCTGCTTCTGAGGCTCCACCTGCCCACACTTTCAATACCCATCTTCTCAGCCTTAAGGACTAGGAACTTGCTGAGGCAGATGGAGAGCTCCTGCCAGTCAGAGTAGACAATATTGGCCTAGATGGAAAATAGGCTGACCTGGTATAAGGCAGCTGCCTGTTTTCCAATGCTTTCTGTTCATTCATGTGTTAATGAAAGCTGAATTGTTCTCTGTTGCTCCTGAGGGCAGGACTAGAACCACTGGCTGAAAATGGCAGGGAAGCAGATTTCGGCTTAACATTAGGAGAAATTTCCTAACAGTGAGAGCTGTTCAGCAGTGGAACAGATTCCCTTGGCAGGCAGTGGGCTCTCCTTCACTGGAGGTATTTAAGCAGAGGATGGATGGCCATCTGTCGGAGATGCTGTAGCAGCGGCACCCTGCAGGGCAGAGCCTGCATTAAGCAGGGGGTTGGACTAGAACTCCAAGGTCTTGCTCTGTGATTCCATGATTTGGGGAAATGTGAAAGGTCAGTAAATGCTTTGTTATTTAATTTATTAGTTTTTGGGGGGGTTTTACTCTAGGAAGGGGAGAGGTGTTTGTAGGATTTTCTTCCTCAGATACCAAAATATCTTGGCTGCCCTTGGATACTGTGGGCCTTGACTGGGAGGGGGGGCAGGGGGCAGCTATTTGCTGCTCCACCTCAGGTGGCAAAATGTTTTGGGCTGGCCCCGGGTCACAGCTTATTGCATTGAGTAGAGGGTAAGGAGGCCACCGCCTTTGAAAACTGTGCTCTAATCACCTATTTCTGCTCTGGAGAAGAGAGCCAGGTCAGTCACCCTCTGTCCTGAAGTACCTTCAGGGGTGTCTTTTGCGCATCTCAGGGGAAATAACTCTACCTTCCTACTGGATCATATAGCAGTAATTTAGCACTAAGCTGCCTTTGGTCAAGTATATGAACCCCAAAGCAGCAGAGAAAGAAACAAGCGGTAAACGACCAGTATGAATAAATGTTTGTGCAACTTCTGGTAGTAGCTGGACAAAATATTAAAGCAGTTGCACTGGTCAAAATTGGACAAATGGGTTATTTTCAGATCATGCAGAACATATGCCTAAAGGACAAGAAAGGCTACTGTTAAGTTTCAAGGCAATGAACTGAGAACTAGTCCATACTTATTTAATATTTGAAAGCATTGTCTAATCAGTAAAACTGAGAGAAATGCTGTGAAAAATTGCATGGGGTTTTTGCTTCCAGCTTTACCAGTAAGTACACTGCAGTTTTTGGAAGGCAATATAACTCATTTCCCCCCTCTTAGATATGAATGGAAATGAAAGATCCCAGGCTTAATGTTTTTTGTTTGTTTTGGTCCATGAAGGGATTAATGTGAAAAATGTTCCACTGGAAGGCAAAGTCCATCTAGATGGTGAATTCAAATGTCATGTTTTTGTTTGAATTCTGCAGTGGTTGAAAATCATTGTGTTGAAGTTGGTTCCGGTTGCTGAGCCACTGGCAGTATCAACAGCTAGGATGGTTGGGGGCAGGGAGCCGTCCTCAGTCTCAAATAAATTAACGCCCTGAGTGACAAGGCAAAAAGGAAACTCCCTGACTCCCTTTCTAAGCCTTCTAGCAAAAGCCTACCCAGCATGATATTATAGGACAAATGAATGATTTTAAAACCATTTTTGTATACTGATAGTGGAATAGTAATCTGGAAAAACACACCTTGGTTCACCAATTTCTTATGGATAAAGGCTTTCTAATGTATGTTGGTTCTTCTTCCCCATATAATATAAGGGCTCCTCCATCAGTTTCAGTGGAAAAGATACTAACATAAAGAAATGAACTTGTGGATCAGCTCTCCATTTATTGAAATGAATGGGAAGTACACAAGACATCCATGTGTGCATTTGAATTCATGCAGGTCTTCGGATCAGGGTATCTGTCAGTTTCCCTTATATTACCACGATGGAAACTTTCTAGATTAGTGCTGGTTCAGACATCCTACTAAACCATGGTTTATCGTAACAGGAACAAGCCACAGCAAGCCTTGGCCTCCCTTCTTGTCCTCTAGTGCAGCTGCAAAGAGGAGATCAGAAGCTTTTGTTTCCATTTTTTCTTAACTGTAGCTTGTCATGCCATTGAAACCTGACAAACTACAGATAATTTTAGCTATGATTTGTTTGAAACAAGCCAACTTCAACCCCTGACTTATGAACCTGGCTTATTTCAACAAACTATAGTTAAGATTAACCATGGTTTAGGGTTCAGATGTAATACTAAATTGCAAAAGCTTCTAATCTTCTTGCAGCCATGCTGGAGAAGAAGAGGAGAAGCGGGGAGTGTGCAGGCTTGAGGCTTGCTGCAACTAGTTCCTGTCATGATAAACTATGGTTTCTTATGATGTCCAAACTAGCCCTTATTTCAATAGTCCAGCTTATGTCAACATAACTGTGCTAGAATCAGTAGTTTGAACCTGGCAGCCCATGTTAAGTCCTCCTATTAATTTATCAATAGAAAGGCTAGTGGGATTTAGAACATAAATTCCACACATGTACTTAAAAATAATAGCACAGAACATTTCCTTTTGAATTAATATTTCCAAGCATCATTACATCAGAGATTAACAAGATAGGAATATTGAATTATCAAGAAAAAAAGTAAGGATCATTTCCCCGTGATATCATTCTGTAGAGGAATATTTGATCAGGGGAGGCTTTATACTTCCTAACAGAAAAGAACTGCAACACTTTAGCTCCCTATTCACTTTAAAACATTTCTATTATGAAAGCACAGTACAGTAAAATCTAGAGGCCAGACCAGATTTTCTAACAGCTATATAGCAAAAACATGCTTTAAAAATCCCAACTGTATTGGATTATCCCAGCAAGCTGGTGCAGCTTTGTAACACTTATTGATAAGTCTGACACAGGGCCGGCGCTACCGCTAGGCAGACCCAGGCGGCTGCCTAGGGCGCGTGGCGAAAGAGGGCGCAGAGTTTCTGCACCCCTTCCTCGCCTCCGGCGTGCTCCTGCCCTGCCTGCCGCCTCCGCTGCGCCTCCCCGCCCGCTTGCCGGCCACTGCCGCCGCCGCCGCACCTCCCCCCCCGCGCGTGCGTCCGCCCGCCCGCCAACCACCTACCTACCTACCTTCCCGTCGTTTCCGGAGCCCCGCCGGCGTTGTTTTGGCGGGAGGAACCAGGGCAACAGGGCTTAAACAGCCCTGTTGCCCTGGTTTCCCCGGCAAAAAAAAAAAAGTGCGGGGGTCCCGTCACGTCGGAGGAGGCGGCAGCAGCAGCAGCAGCCAGCAGCGGGGGCGGGGGGAAGGTAGGTGGTGGTGGTGGCGGCGGCGCGGGGGGGTGTTGCAGAGCAGGGCTGCTTTGCTCCAGAGCCCCCCCCACGGCACGAGGGGGGGCGCTAAATATAATTTGGCCTAGGGCGCCAAACAGCCCTGCACTGTTCCTGGTCTGACATAAGCAAAAATGCATATGATGTCTATACTGGTCATTGACTGTAATAAACAGAATAGAAATAGAATATGATGTCCAAACAGGAACAGAAGATGGAAAAAGGCAGGAACAGAAAGTAGAAAGGGTTGTTAATGTAGGGTCTGCCTTTTAAATCTTAGGGAAACAGCTGTCTATAAAATGTAAAGTTGTCATGTTAAAAGTTTGGGGTTTAACTATTAGAGCATGTGATTTAACAAGCAACATCTGTCTTCAGCTCTATAATTGAATTATGGGCTCATGCAAGTTTCATGGCCCATGATACAAATTCAGTTCCTTTGGGGGTCATGCTTCTACAAGCAGGGCCAAGTTGAACCTTGGTGTAAGCCCAGGAATACCACAGTGGTTGCTATGGCTTAATTTTGTGCATTAACTGTTACCATGTGTGAGCTTTCTTTCTGATGATGTGTCAACCCACTAGCAAATGTTATTTCTACAGCAAACTGATTTGATTAATTGGTAGGCCAAGCTGATGCAGGTGTTTCTACTTAATATTTTTTAAAATGAATGTATTTTGAGGCTTCTTGATCTTCATAATTTAAACGTACATTATGGGAGGGGAAAGCAATTTTTATGGCCTTTTGGCCAACATGGAGTGTTGGACTGGAACTCAAGAGATCTGGGTTTTAGTCCCTGCTTAGCCATGAAGCTCGCTGAGTGACTTTGAGCCAGTCACTCTCAGCCTAACCTACCTCACAGGGTTGTTATGAGGATAAAAAGGAGAGGAGGAGGAGGAGCATGTAAACCACCTTGGGTTCCTTGCAAGAGGAAAAAAAGGGGGGATATAAATGCAATAATAGCATTAAAAAATAGTGCAAAATAGGTACTATACCTATTTGCACCTATGGTTTTCTTGCCATATGTTGTGTGGAACAGGCTGAGAAATTGTTCCATATACACCCATAGTGCTGACAGCTGAAGGAGATGATTTAAAACAGCAGTGCTCCATGGCGTGAAAGGGCTGAAGATTGAGATCTTTGGATTCGGCAGGATGTGATGGTTAGTGATTTTGGTGAGGGCATTTTCAGGAGACTGCTGAGGGTGGAAGCTAGATTGAAGGAGGCTAGAGGCGGTGGCGGTTGGAAGAGAGTACATTAAAATGGTGGGAGTAAACAGCATGTTTCGGGAGTTTGTAGGCTGGGGTAAAATGAAATTAGGCAATAGCTGGTGAGGAGGACAGGTCAAGGAATAGCTAATTGAGGATGGGGAAAATGGTGGCACATTTGAATGCAGTAGGGGATGAGCTGTCGGAGAGCGATCAGTTGATTATGTGGTGGAGGCAAAGGATAATGGTGGGGAAGAAGGGCAACCGTGAGTCAGGAAGGGTGTCATGGCCTCGGAGCAGACAGAGGAGGGTCAAAAACGGCCATAGAAAAAGGCCAAACATGAAAAAAGACAGCTGTACAAGTGATTACATCCAGATGTGTTTTGAGAAAACCAGTCTCTTTACCAAGGGATTTCCCTGAGTGCTTTCTGGAAGACTACTCAGGGCACCTTGACTTGCCGCTCACCTGAGCAGACTACGTTCTCAAAACGTGTTGGGACCACTTCTACAGCTATCTTTTTTCCTGTTTGTGTCCCTTTTTTCCTCTGAGGAGGAGACGGACCCGTTCTCCGGCCTATCCCGAGTAGACCTGCCGGTACCAGTTTTGATATCTCGCTCCCCCAACCCTCAGGGGGACTCTGAGGAATGAACTACCAGAGCTTCCACTGGCCAAGTCCTTGCATCCACAACCCCACTGCCTAGAAAGAGCCAATGGCTGCACCAAAGGTCACTGGCCCTTTAACTGGCATGTTGCAGCTCTAGGGGCAGAGTCTCAGTCTTGATCCTCCAGCTCAGACTATCAAACTCTGGGTCAGTCCAGGACTTGCCTCCCACCATCTTGCTTGAGCTGTCACCTCTTCCCAATGATGAAGAGATTGGTATGGATCAGAACAGGGGTACAGAATCAAGGAGGGAAATGGAAGGGCCAGATGAGGACAACAGGATAGTCAACTTCTCAAATAAGACAGAGCAAACATTTGGAAAGGAGGAGGGAGAAAGTTGGGGAATGGTTGGAAAGGAGGAGGGAGAAAGTTGGGGAAAGGGTTGAAGAGAGAGAGATCAGAGTGGATAGTTTCAGTTTTAATGTTGCAAAGGAGGCAAATATTAAATTGCAACTATCTAAACATAGTTTTAATTAGCCTGTGTAACTATTATATTATAAAAGTATAATATAATCTATTCTATGATAACGTTTGGTGTTTTCACAAGTGATGCTAAAAATGCCATTGTCTAAAATGTGTTACTTATGAATATTGTTAGTGGGAGAGAGAAGAACTGTATTAAGACCTGATGTTCATTATCGGCAATGTTGTTTCCTCCCCCTCCCCCCAGCCCGCCATTTACAGAGCTGGAAAATTGGAAAACATGTGAATGCATCACTTGTGAAAACTGCTTTGTGTTCAAATGTGGCTTTTTAGGACCTTGCCGTTATCTGTGAATATTTTCTGAAAGGACTGAGGGAAATGACAGTGAAGATTGGCAGAAAGTTAGAGGCTATGAATCTCCAGAAAGGCTAGGTGTGAATTTCAGTAGGGAGATCTTCATTTAAAGGAAGAGATTAAATGGAGTGGAAGAGGGATGCTGGAAAGTGGTAACTGAATCGAATATCTGTTACTCCTCAGTACCCTGTTCTGGAAATGAATTATCTCACCCTCAAATTCCTAAGATATTTTTGTGCAGTGCTTTTTTTCTGGAGAAAAGGGTACCGGAACTCTTGGATTACATTTCCTCGGGAGTAGATGGCAATTAAATTGTAATGCAATTAATAGAAGAAAAGGTGCTGGAACTCAGTTCCGGTGAGTTCCACCAGAAAAAAAGCCCTGTTTTTGTGACTCTTGCTTGCTCTCTCTCTCTCTCTGTTTCTGCTTCATGTGGCTTAGTTCTTGTTAAGTTACAGCTGGAAGTCATTAGGTTGTTCATTTTGCAAAGGCACCATAGTAGGATTTAAAATACTCCTTCCCCCATATTCCTATACAACTTTTCCTAAGTGATCAAAGCATTTCACATGTGATCACAGACAGTACACCTTAAGAATGTAAGAAGAGTGGTGCTGGATCAGACCAAGGGTCTATCTAGTCCAGCATTCTGTTCACACAGTGGCCAACCAGATGCCCACAGGAAACCCACAACTAGGACATGAGTGCAACAGCACCCTCCCACTCGTGCTCCTCCCCAGCAACTGGTATATGGGGGCATACTGCCTCTGATACTAGAGGTAGCATACAGCCTGCTCACCTTTCCAGTTGTATTCCCCTCCCTGCTAGCCTTCAGGGGGTGGGGCTTTGGCAGAGGGGCCTCACCTGATGGGTTAAATTTGGCCCATGAGCTAGAGCAGTGTTCTCCAACCTTGGGCCCCCAGATTGTAGGCCAAAAACATCTAGGCCTAGGGACCCAAGGTTGGAGAACACTGGGCTAGAGGTTCCCCATCTCTGCTTCACAACAGCCTTCCTCAACCTGGTGTCCCCCTCAGAAGTGTTGAACTGCAACTCCCATCATTTCCAGCCAGCATGCTGGGAATGTTGGGAGTTGCAGTCCAACAGACTTTCCCAGCTTCTGGATGGCACCAGGTTGGGGAAGGCTGTCTTAGAACCTGGTTTCTCTAACTTTGAGGTGGGACCTCCTGGATCAGTGCTCAAAATACAGATGATAGTTATTGGGACTGCTGTCCTTGGAAGTTAAGCAGTGACTGGGGTGCTCCCCCTCCCAAAAATGCACAAGAGGGAACTGTGTGAGTGGTAGCTAGAGGAAGGAGCTGCTCTCCCCCCGGAGAAGGCTGGTGAATCCAGTGGCCAGGCAAGAGCAAGGTGGTGGGGGGAGAGGGTCGCGTAAGGGAAACTGAATGCAAGGATGTCCTGGAATCAGAGAAAAGTAGAGTTGGAAGGGGCCTACAAGGCCATCGAGTCCAACCCCTGCTCAATGCAGGAATCCAGGTCAAAGCATCCCCGACAGATGGATGTCCAGCTTCACCTTGAATGCCTCCAGAGTGGGAGAGCAGACCTCCTTACCTCCTCATGTACATATGCTAAGGAAATGGCTGGTGCTCTGCGGGGCTGCCCAGAAGTTAAAGTAAGTTTAGAAGTGGGGCGTGAGTTGAAACTGAGAAACACTGCTTTGGAAAAGCTATAATGGATCAGCCATGAATATATTAATACCATATCACAGATGGGAGGGCTGAGGTTGAGAGATGTATGTATTTTTAAAAAAATTGCACCCCACATTTCCATTTCAAATTGAAATGCCCCAAAACAACAAGGATCAAACAATTACATTTTTTTAAAAAAACAAAAAACCTCAAAAACCGAACACAATAAAAGATACTAACAAGAGCAGCAGATAAAATCAACTAACATGAAAGAACCCCAGAAATAATAAGTTCAGCAACTTATCAGGTCAAAGGCCAACTGGAACATGCACACAAAAAAATCAGTTGGTGTCAGAACACCAAGAAGGATCCAGCCAGATGGATTTCCTGGGGCAGGGAGTTCTACAGTCTGGGTGCCACAACAGAGAAGGCCTTTTCACACATCTCCTCAACTGCATCTCCGATGGAGGCAGCATGTGCAGTAGGGAATCTTCTACTGACTAACTGGATTGGCAGGATCTTATGGGATGAGAGGATCCCTGAAGTATGCTAACCCCAAGTAATTTTACAGCTTTAAAGTTAATAATCAGCACTCTGAATTGAGGTTGGAAATGAACTGGCAGCCAGTGAACTCCATATAAAAGAGGCGTCACATGCTCTAAAAAAAAGATAGCTCCAGTTTGTGCCAGCTGAAGTTGCTGAATGCTTTTCAAAGGCAGCCCCTCATCTATGATTTAACTATATGTGCCTGTGCCTAGTCTCAGGGCTGGTCCAATACAATTTGCTGCCTGAGGCAAAGGGCAAAATGGTGCCCCCACCCATTCCACCTCTAGAAGCTGACTGGACTGACAGTTGAATCTTACCTCAACACTAGCAGCAGGACAGCATCTGCCATCACACCTGAAGACAGCAGCAGGCTACCTTAGGGTATGCAGGACAGACTGCTGAACTTATTATTTCCCAAAACAGGGGAATGGCTGGGGGGCTGCCACTGGTGTCCCCAGCATCTGCCGCCTGAGGCAGTTGCCACACTCTGCCTAATGGTAGGGCTGGCCCTGCTAGGTTTGCCTTCCTCTGGATGCCGCTGGTGCACCAGCCTAAGCTGGTCAAAAGTACTCCTGCCTACAGTCATCAATGGAGAATCCAGGAGCAAGGCTGGATCAAGAGAACTCCCAAACAGCGAACCTGGTGCTTCAAGGGAACACAACCCCATCCAGAATAGGCTGATCTGTATTTCTGGATGAGTAGTTCTACTGACCAAGAGCACTCATGTCTTGTTGGGATTAAGTTTCACTTCCTGACACAGATGCAGAACCTTCATGGCTTTCTAGAAATGAGATGGAAAGGAGAGAGCGCGCGCGTATGCATATTAATTAGCATATTAATTACATTGAACTCTGACCTCCGGATTATCTCCCCCAGCGTTATCAAGTACATTTTAAGCAACATGGGAGAAGATGGAACTCTCTGGGACAATGTGAGGGAGAAGGCAGCATGGAATCAAGCAGATATACCCCAGTACTGCCTTCTGGAACCTACCCCCAACCAGGAAGGACCAGAATCGCCATAAAACAATGCTCCCTAAGCCCCATCCTGGCCTGGCAGCAAGGAAGGATATCATGGTGGATGGTGGGAGGTGCTGAGAGGTCCAGCAGGACCAACAGAACTGCACACTCCTTGTTCAGCTCCTGGTGTGGAGCATGGACTAGGACGACCGAAGTCATCTCAGCCCTCAGATAAGGGCAGAGATCAGATGCAAATAGTTCTAGACCAGCCTTCCCCAACCTGGTGCTCTCTAGATGTTTTGGATCTAGAGAGCACCCAGGTTTCCTGGCTATTGGCTATGCTAGCTGGGGTTGATGGGTGTTTAAGTCTAGAACATTTGGTGGGTAGCAGGTTAGGAAAGGCTGCGCTAGATCAACAGTATCATTCAGAAATACCTGGAGCTGGGTTGCCAGCACCAGAGATACTGGCTTGCCCAGGGGTAGATAACCTGCTGCCTTCCAGATGTTTTGGACTACAACTCCTGTAAGCCCCAGCCAGCACAGCCAATAGTCAAGGACTTGGGGTATTGTAGTCCAAAACAGCTAGAAGGCACCATGTTGCCTACCCTCTGGACTTGAAGGTCTTCCAGTTTGAGCAGAGATTTGCCCTGTGTCCTCCGTGGCGGCGTGGCTCATGCTCTTAACCACTGCAATACACCAGTTGTTGTAGCCAAGGTGGTCACACTTCATTCAGTTCAATAGGAGGACTGAATTTGTTTGGGAAAGTGTGGGCAAGAAGAGCCAAAAGAAGCAGTTGGATGTTGCCTGGCTCAGTGGCCAAGAGGTGTTTGAAGAGGCAGTGAGTTTGTGGGCATGGATTGATGTTGCTGTAACGATCCTAGCACGCTCCAGTTGTAAATAAATAGTGCTAATAGAGCGACACCACAGCTTTCTAGTGCTCTTTCCACTTTAGGGAAACTGACCTTGTAAAAGCTGCCTTGAACTTCTCTTTGCACAGTGAAGGGGGTACAGGGAGAGAAAGAAGCAATATAATACCAGTTATAATACTGGATACTCAACTGCAATATAATACTGGTTGATTGTACCCATTTACATTCTTCAGTGTGCTAAAAAAGAAATAAACATCCTGTGCAAATTAGCTTCAGGCGAACCATTTCAAATGCACTGTAATGTTAACCTTGCTTTAGGTTGAAAAGAGAGCTCACAAGAGAGAGAGAGAGACAGAGACAGCGAGAGAGTGAGTGTTTGGTTGCACAGTGCAAATGTGCCACATTACTTAAAACCGGAACAGCATAAACAAGCTGCAAATATTTGTTTTTCTTCAAGGAGGAGGAACAAGGGACTGTAAATCATTGATTCTTTTATGTAAGCATCCGGTATGCTGAGGAATCCAGCCATGTCTGGCACATAATATCAAAAGAGCCGATAATTTTTCTTCCCCATTACAGAGGTCGGACAGTAGAACATTCACTAGATTAAATTAAGGTGCTGTCACACAGCATTGGCTCTAGATGGACTGGTAAACATGTTGGGGTGATTTTTGTGCAGTGTGAAATCAACCATTCTCTGCAACACGGGTACATTTTGGTACTATTTTAATTTTATTTGTGCATTTATTCCAAGGATTTATAGTGCACCTTTCAATCAATTCTGATACTCAAGGTGGCAAACAGCATTCTCATTAGAGGCTCAAGTGATCCAGAGTAAATCAGGATCCAACGCTTTATCAGCTGCGCTGACAAGACTCCATTTCTCCATTTCTCGACCAGCCTTCCCCAACCTGGTGCTCTCTAGATGTTTTGGACTACAACACCCAGGTTTTGTACCTTTAAACTTTTAACCTTTTAGTTGTGGAAGTGCTGGTTTTAAACTTTAAAGCCCTAAATAGCTTGGGACCAGGTTCCCTGAAAGACAGCTTTCTCCTATCCCAACCTTAAGTTCTTTTTCAGAGGTCTCCTGTGAGTGCCCCTGCCAAATGAAGTGAGGTGGGTGACCGCTAGGGAGAGGGCCTTTTTAGTGGGCGCACCCTGCTTATGGAAGAGCCTGCCCAGAAAGGCTCACCTGGTACCATCTTTATGGTCTTTTCATCCTCAGGGGAAGACTTTTTTTTTTATTCACCCAGGCCTTTTAAATAACTTGTCTTTTAGCCTGTTTACAATTTTGCGGCAGCCACCCAACCCCCTAAAAATGCTACACGGAGTTAGGAGACCTTGCTGAATGAGGTGAACTGAGGCGTGGGGGAGAGGCCCTTTCCCATCAGAATCCTTCCTCTCGTGGAAGGCAGATTCTGGATCCAATCTCTGATATTTTGGATGACAACTCCCAGCATTCCTGACCATTGGCCATGCTGACGGGGGCTGGTGGGAGTTGGAGTCCCAAACATCTGGAGGGCCCCAGGTTGGGGAAGGCTGCACTAGCCTGATTTCTTTCTGTTTATACTACTCTGCTTATACTAAAATATGTGTGTGTGTGTGTGTGTATGTGAGAGAGATTTTTTAAAATTGGATTCATAGGAATTTTAAATGCTTAGCGGTTAGAGGCACTGGGCACAATCCAGAAAATATAAAGCACTTTAAGGCTGCAATCTTATACCCTCTTACCTGGGAGTAAGCCCCATTGAACGCAATAGGACTTTCTTCCAAGTAACCCTGCAGAGGACTGTGCTGTTACCGTAATCCCACTGACTTAAGTGAGAGAATTAAGCTTAACTTTCTCCTATTGGAAATTGATGCCTCCCATTGGACCGGGTTGTGCCTACTGTTATCGGAAACATTTTCCTCAGCTTTACAGACTTCTTCCACAAGACCCAGTGGGGCAGAAAAATGCATTGTCTTTAAAGCTTTATTAATGGGTGATTTCAGAGGTGGTTACAGGTTTTGGCTTTATTAATGGGTGATTTCAGAGGTGGTTACAGGTTTTGGCTTTATTAATGGGTGATTTCAGAGGTGGTTACAGGTTTCGGCTTTATTAATGGGTGATTTCAGAGGTGGTTACAAGTTTTGGCTTTTAAAGAGAAAACCCCCCACCACTTTAAGGCTTTCATGGTATGTGAGCTTTAGTACGTGTAGCAGAGGATGAATAGGCTGCCTTTAGTACAATAGTAGTCAGTGACTGGGTTCACACTGCACAACAACCCATCAGACAGAAATGTAAATAAGAAAAGTGTAATCGTTACTACAAACGTTTCTGGAGTCCACAGGCATTCTACTATGTATCAGCTTTCTTCAACTTATGCTGCTCCAGATGTTGATGGACTACAGCTCCTATCATTCCTGACTATGGCCATGCCCTGGTTGGGGAAGGCTGCTTTATAGCAGTGTTCTCCAACCTTGGGCCCTCAGATGTTTTTGGCCTACAACTCCCAGCATGCCCCAGCCAGCATAGCTCTCCGCTTCTGCACCCTGCATCAGCACCACTGGAAGGTAGAGTGCGAGGACACACATATAATGTATGGCTCAATTTTGTGAAAGACTGCACGAGTACGGAAGCTGTTAAGTGGGGCAAAGGGCCATGCTGGTGGGGGAAGATGGGAATTCTAGTCCAACACATCTGGAGGGCACCAGGTTGGGGAAGGCTGCCCTACACGAAGACTAGACCAGATTCTTCTTGGTGTATCCTGGACATGCAGGGCATGAGGAAAAGAACTGGTGTGGACTCACTCTTAGTCCTGAGTGGCACAAATAGGAAAAACAGTGGCAAGTTGCTCCTTATTTGCATATGGCTCATTTAAATGTATACAGAAATATACAGCATGGCAATTTTGCCATGCATGTGACATATGGAACTAGGAACACTCTCTTCTCCCTCTCCTTCCCTTGGCCCCCAGAAAAGAGCAGAAATTGCAATGCTGAACTTTGAAGCTATAGCTAAGTACCCTAAATCTCTTTGGATCCAAACGCTGGAGATACCTCTTGTAAGTGCAGAGGTGCAGGAAGCCTGACGTGTGTGGTGAACTGCCGTTCCTTCCTTCCTGGGTGGCTGCATAAGTGGTGGAATAACCCTGACAAATAGCTCCTCTCCCATACTCACTCTCAGCTGATTGTTCTCTGTAGGGAATTTTAAATGGCTCTCGGGTCAACACCAGACATAGCAGAAAAACCCATTAGCCTTGCAGTTGCTGATATTAAGGCATCTTCCACTTTTACTGTGAGGCCAGTTGGAGCATCATGTTTCATTCTATGCTTCTATAAATGCACTCATGCTATAATTTATTTTTTCACATAAAAGAAATTGGATATGGATTATCACTGCTGCCTCAAAAGACTCTGTGGCGAGTTGGCCCTGGCTTTGACCCTTCCTTTTAGCTCTTGTAGCAAGGAACAGCACCAGCTCCACACCACTATGGGCGGAGCATGGAAATACGCTGTTTTAGAAATTAAGAAGTGCCTATTACTTTCCCTGCCGGTCGTCATCCAAGTCACAATTTAATACAAGTTTACTTTACATTTCTCTCCCTCTCCAGTCTCCCATACCCAGCATCAGAGTGTGAAAGGATGACAGTATAGCACCAGGGAGACAGATTATGCATGTAGCATAATTCCGGCAAATGCGCAGAGAATCATTAAAAGAACTTTTTTTTTCCTTTCTCTTGAGGGCAATTTGCAGCAGCAGCATACAATATCTTTCAGATAATTACAGTGTCTTGCTATTAAGCATTCTACCTTCTCAGAGCTTAAGACACAGAACCAGCATATTCTTATGGCAGGGGTGGGAAACCATTTTTCTATGAAGGGCCAGTGTTCCATAGGAATAGTCAGTCTGGGGCTGGAGCCAGTGGTGGGCAGAGCTATGCCTTCTCCCTCTTTCTTCTTACAATCCTCTTCTCCTTCTGCCACCCCCCCCCCCCATTTTACAGTTGCAGCCTTGGATTTCTTCTCTTTTGTTTCTTGTCTCTCCATCTATGCTTCCCCACACTGAATGCCAGTGATTGGAGGCAAGGTGGACACATCGTGTGTGTGTGTGTGTGTGTGTGTAAGAGGAGGAGGCGGCAGCAGTGCCAGGTCACACAGTTTGGAGTGGGGGGGGCAGGGAGGAGAAAAGAAACTGATCTAATCGGCCACTAGCACCACTCCTGTTAGAAATAGCGGGGCTTAAATCAGCATATGCCACCTGGCTGCTTTTTTTTTTAGTTTTGCAAGTGGGTTGTCTGAACATTTGGAGAAGTGACATGCAACTGCAATTGCATACGGAACGTTCTAAGTAAATGCTTGGTGCGCGGGTTCACCAGGGTTTTGCTCTGCTGGGTGCTCCGGGTGCTGTTATGGGCTGGAGAACCAGAGTGGATGATGTTCTGCTGACCTCTGGATCTGGCCTGCAGGCCATAGCATCCCCATCCCCTTCCCATGCCGTGCCCATTTTTTTTCCAGATTGTATGATAGACCCCGAAATGAAGTGGATGTGCATTGCCTAAAATCTGCATATGCTAATTTATACATGTAGATGCACATTTAGAAATTATTGTGTAATTTAAATAGGAACACAATACATCTCACCTGCTCCGTCTGCTGTCCAGGTGGGCATCTTCCAAGCCCCTCCCGGCTCTCCCTCCTCCTGGTTCTTTATTGTTTAAACTGGAATTAGACTGGACAGTCTCTTCAGATAGAGGATGCCTTCAGATAGAGGACTGTCCTTTGTGGAGTGGGACACACGGCCACCCTCCATACCAGTCATTGGTTTGGGTTTTCGCTGCAGCAGCACAGCTTATTTTCTGTGCTACTGTAGCAGCTGTCAGTCTATTGGTTGGCCTGCTCAGCCTGATTTTAAGTGTGTTGAGCATGTGACCAGTACAAAGAATGACATATTTTGAGTTGGTTACTCACCATCTCTTAGTCATGTTGTCTGTCTTTTGCAAGCTTTCTGGTATGTAATGGACAGAAGGATGGCTTATTGTTCTTCATTTCTTCTTCCGGCAACTCACTTTCTCCTGGAGGTGTTGGTCATAAAAGCCACATTTCCCTTCAATTGTGTGAATGTCATGTCACACATAATGTGCTACATGCCTGCTGTTCATCCACAGGACTGCAGGGCCATTAACTCCATTTGGCATTCACTTGAGAGTGCATGAGATGAGTGGAGACACCAAAGGCAGGATACAACAGCCTAAGACTGACAGAGTGGAAAGGGAGGAAAGCCAACTGGTGCTTCTTTTCCTGGAAATACATTTTCATAGATGCATGATTAATCTGTTTTAATAGAGATTAGTCCTCTAACAGTGCAATCCCTTGCACGTTTCCTCAAAGTAAGTCCCACTATTTTCAGTGGGGCTTACTCCCTCATGAGCGCGGTTAGGATTGCAGTGTTTTGCTACTCATGGGGAGAGACATGAAAGAAAATGCCACACCTCCGGCTTCTGAGATTTCACCAGGCAGTTTCAAGCATGTCTTCATAATCATAAGGTTTCCAAACTTATTTTTAAAAAAGAATTAGAACAGAAATCCTAAAGGAGGTGCATTTTGCACCTACTACTGCTGTTTCACCCCCCAATTGCACCAAATTGCAGTATATGCATAGCTCTGGTTAGTGTGACATAAGAAACGGCATTTTAAATCCACACAATAATACCTAGAAATGTGGGTATTTAATTCAGACCACAGGGTGGACATGTGTTCTTCTGTTCCTCTGAAAAAGTTTTAAGATGTGCAATACATCAAACAGGATTTCTTCCTTCAGGTCACACACAATAGTTATGGACTGCACAAGAATGTCAGCATTTGAATGTGCAGAGTGTGGGTTGGGTCACTGCCCCGACACAGGAACTACAAAATGATTTAAGTGCAGTCTCTGATGCTCATAACATTTCACCAAACATAATGAAAGTTTACTGTAAATGAGTTTCCATATCCTTCTCTCTCTCTCTAGACCTGTATCATCCTGCCTAGCAGCTGTTCGCATCAGATGCAGCTGTTCCTCCAGCAAACGAAATCTGTGATGCAATTTCTCTTGGAATTCTAATTGTAGGACTAGTTCTTCCACAGACCCTGGGTGTACCTCCTATATGTGGTGGATCACAGCAGTGAGTCTTAGGCCTTCCTCTCTGTGCCTCCTCCCCTCTCCAGTTTGTTTACTGTGTGAACTAACAAACAAAATACAATGGAGGCAGATGGAACTGATAAAACCAGCGAGTAGTATCCAAGTCAACACTAGCGTGAATGTAAATGACGTTGTGCGAGTGTAAGTGACCTCTAGTGCAGTGCCAGTTGTGTTAGCTGCACCAGCTAATGCTATGGGTGTTGTGCTAGAGCAGGGGTGGGCAACTTTGGGAGGTCTGGGGTCTGTTTTTGCCCCATGGACCCTCCTGCCCAGTCTCCCCAAAATTTTTACGGGGTGCCAAGAAGGTGAAACCTAGCTTGTTTGGCTAGATGGCCCAGGACACTTATTTTATTTGGTATTTTCTTTGGGGGGGGGGGCAGGGGCTGCAGTGGGGGGGGGCAGGGCTGATACAGCATGCAGCCACATGTTGCCCACCTCAAAGTACAAATTATTTAAGCTAGCGGAACATAATTTGTTAGCATCAGTGTTGACCTGGATTCTGCCCAAAATTCAGATACAAATATTATCTGTCCAGAAGGGCAAAACCCTGCTGGAATTTACTAGCTGGCAGAAGATGGTTAAAGAGGGAGCTATCGAAGCTTCATAGGGCAAGGTATTTCCCAGTTTGAGAAATACTGGGAAAGCCCTAACTCTTATCACAGGCCACCATGCTTCCACCATAGGTGGGGCACAGAGCTCATCCAGACCCCAGCAGATCTTAGGCAGCAGGCAGGCTTGTATGGGAGGAGGTAGGCCCAAGCCATTTAGGGACTGCCCTGGAGAAAACAGATCCAATGAGTGGGTCGCTGTGCGGAATTAGTTCACTGCTTGGTGACATTTGCTACGTGGAGCAATTTCAAGCAGCCTCCACAAGGAGGTTGCACTGTCTGCACTGGCCTAATTGTTGTAGGCAAACGTAATAGACATTGAGGAGTTATTATTGAAGAGTTATTGAAGCAAAATCATGCAAATGGTTTATGGATGGCAACACTGAGATGGCTCCTCTGAATTATCACCATATGGAGCCTTGCGATGAGTACATGCTCTTCTTTGTCATCCAAGATAGGCTCTTTCTTTTCCTTTCGGAAGACATAAATAGACAGCTGTGGATCTGGACGAAGGCAGCAAACGACTGACATGAATACTCATAAGCACTCCAAATTCCGCTTTACGTACAATAAGGAAATTCCTATAAAACCTCTCCTGGGAAACCCCCCCAAAACCTTTAATGGAGATTTTTCTGTGGATGCTTTTTTGCGATGATAGAATTTGCAGGGGCTATCCTGCAGTAATTAACATACTACAGCAAGCATCTGCATAGCATCCTCCATCCTAAACCATGTTTGTACTTCTTCCTTAGAAGGGATTGAATGCCTTTCAGCTGCTTGACAGCCAGTCCAAAGGGAATATTCTAGTACTGTTTTAAAAGGTAATCTATAATCATATTAGTCCTTTTAAGTATCCTTGCATGATCTCAGGATAAAGATAAAGCAAAATGTGCCATACAGGAATATTTAATAGCAGCTCATTAGGCTGGAGGATGAGCACCGCCACTACCTGTGAGGCATCCCTTAGTTATTACTTGCTTGTTACTTCCTGCGCTGACTGTTTCTCTAAGGTCCTGTTCCAGCCGAAGTTAAAGGCACTTGCTTTCACTTAGGGATGGCTCAACACATGCTTGGCTCTTCCTGCTGAAACAAGCAAGACTAAAAATTGCTTTCCTTTGGTTGTATCATACCCCTTGTTATTACTGTGTTGCTTATTGTAATAGGCCTGAAACATACTGGGGGTAAAGGAAATGTAGTTTTGGGGGAGGGAGCAGAAGCTAAAGGAGAAACCCCAGCCACCGTACGTGAAATAATTTTCATTGCAAATGCGGATGCTATCTGAAATTTGTTTTTCTAGTTCCACTTTATTAAGCCTTAGGTTTTGGTTCGTGGTAATGACCTTTGCTTTCATCATTTCATTTCTATACCGCCCCACAGCCGAAGCTCTCTGCCTAGGGCCATTCTGTAAACCCACAGACATGTCAGAACGCGAGCCTATATCCCATCATTTGGGGCTATGGAAAGGCAAAGGTTCATAATGAAGAGCAATATTCCCTCTTGCTTAAAACTATCCATGGACACTAAGCACCGAGTTGTTTATGACCTCTGGAACTGTCAGGCAACGACAGATGTATTTGAATTTTGGAACTATTTTATAGTGCCCATGAAAATGTCAGAGAGCAGTTTGCTCAGCCAAGTCCTAGAGAGAGCAATAGTGGAAACAGCTGGGAAAACTCTCTTGCAAGGTTGTGGCCGGGGCATCACCTTTCTCTTTCTCAAGCCTGTTCTTATGGCAGCTCCACCCATTATGTTCACCTTGAGTACTTCCTGCTGCACACGCGCACACACACACACCTTCCAAGAGTCTTTCCAGACCTGAGCTGCACAATTGGCCATCACTGAATTTAGAAGCAGCAAGTACCACAGATCAAGTATGCACTGCACTGTGGTGGCGAATCTTAAAATAAATCTCCTGCGTGTTGATTTTTATTGTCTTATAGTTTTTGCATTATATGAAAGGGAGCCTACGCAGTCCAGTAGCTGTTAGTATTAATAGGACAGATATTTGTGGGATATAGGCTCACGTTCTGACATGTCTGTGGGTTTACAGAATGGCCCAAGGACTCTGCTGCAGTTTTCCACGTTTAAAATGAGAATGCAATGGTCTGCATCACAGGGCTGTTGTGATGAGTAGATGAGGATAGATATAAGCAGAGCCTGCAACAAAATGTTGTAGTGTGAAGTGCTCCCTTTCAGGTTCCCTTTCACCCAGACACGCCCTCTTCCAGGATACTCCATTCCACTGCTCTTTCCACCAGTTTTCACTGTGGTTAAGAGCGCTAAATCCTTTTACTCTCTCATCACTTGGAAATTGCCTTTCTATTTTTCTGATGATCCATGATACTTAAGTACACAGTTCTTACACATGGGAGTTAATTTACATTGGAGTCAGCTTGACTTTCACATGTTCCTGTCATATGTGTTACAGATAGATATCCTCAAAGCAGACATGGAAAGTGCAGAGTGGAAAATTTTGGAAAACCTGATCCTGGAGGACATTGTGGAACAAATTGGACAACTGGTCTTTGAAATCCACATTCATTGGCCTGGGTTTGAGGTCAGCGGCAATGACAGCACTGTGGTCCGGTACTGGTACAGTCTTCTCAAAGAATTAGAACTGAAGGACTTCAGGCTTTTCTACACTTACAAAGACTTATCAAAACCACAGATGTTTCTAAAAAGGGAAGCCTTCAATGCAAGCAGCTGTTACACGCTGAGCTGGGTGAATACAAGATGGAAATAGAGGCTATCTGCAACCCTACAGAATAGAACTGTGACTTCAGCAAAATAATTGAAAGTGACTTTGGAGACAGGCAGAAATTAGCAAACGTGCAAATACAGAACATTAAAAAAAAGGAACATTCCAACCTACGCCCCCGCATTATCCCCCAAAGTGGAAAGGCACAGCTTCCATCTCCTAGAAGTGGGTGAAAGCCTGAGTTTAAAATATATTGTTTGCTTCATTTATGCACAGAGCTGTGGATCATGCCTATTCAAATTTGTCCCGCCATTGTTGTATTGATTAAAAAGGTAAAATGTTAGAGTGCTTAGGGCTGCTGCTGAAAATGGCAGCCCTGTACCTATTCCCCACCTCTTCCTCCATATTATCGTCAGGGGTGGGCAACTTGTAGCCCTCCAGATGTTGCTGGATTGCAACTCCCATCATCCTTGACCATTGGCTATGCTGATGGGAGTTGCAGTCCAACATTATCTGGAAGGCCATAAGCTACCCATCCCTGATCTAGTCCAACTTATTCTGTGTCCTCATGTCGTTACAATGTGCATTGTCTCACATTTCTTGCAATATCGCAAAAGGCATGTTAAAAATGCAACGTGTAAAGAGCTAGGCACAATAGTTGGTACTAGAGGGGACCAAATGTTGCCTACTACTTTCCACACTTGCCTGCCCCCACAATCATATTAAATGTGTAAAATAGCAGCAAATACATGGCACTTCTGGAGTGCTCAAAGCAATCCTTACAATCAACCAGGTAGGGTAGGATAAGGGACTGGCTACCTGGTATATGCAAACACATTTGATAGAAGCCCAAGCCTTTCTCTCTACCTCTTTTAAATTAGCAGCAGCTTTGGGGATATAAAACAGAGGAAGGGGGTGCTTAACCCTTTTGTTTTGCACCACTTCTCTACTCCAAATAACACCCACCCACACATTGTTCTAGCAACTTCTTTAAAAAGATACTTCATGATAGTTGCCAGCAAGATAGCAACAGACTCATGTTAAAGCACATGGATAGAAAGCACCAATTCACCTGGGTGAATTCTTTTAAAAAGGAGCGCATGGCTTGGATCCTAACGTTTTTCTCTATGAATGGAACAAGCTTCTGTTCACAGAGTTGATCTCCTGGAAGGATCCTTTCTGTGAGTACAAATCTCCTTCCGCGAATTGAAGCTTGTTCTGTTCACAGAGCAAAAAGTTAGAATTTAAGCCCGTGTGTGTTGTCATCCAAATGTAAAGGGGATGGGCTTGTATTTTTACTAACTGCTACTTCTGATCATCTACCTAAGCGATAATGCTTATGGATTTTAAGAAGCTGATACTGCTTGTTTATATAAATTATTTTGCAGCATGGGTGTAGGACATTCACAACTACTCACATGTAAATACATTTTAATAAATTACCTGGAACTGGGGTGAATATGTATTCCTCTGGTTTCTGCCTTTTGAAAGATATTGTTTACAAGCTGTATGTGGGGGGTGGGAAAAGACCAGTTATGATAAAGGTGTAGGAAAATGGGAGTTTAAAATGTTTTAGGCTAAGATTTGAAACTCTAAAGCAAACCAACACTGCTTCACAGTGGTTTCCCCATCATCATGTGTGAAAATGTATCTGGCATAAGGCCATGTTCGAGAACAACTCTGCCTAGTGGTTTCCACATACATGTTATGTAGCAGCAGTCAAGACATTTGGGTGATTTACACCCAGCAATGTCCACCATTTTTCTGCACACCGTTCAGAATGTGGCCACAGCACTACAGGGTTAATACGTTCTCCTAATTGAAATCCCTCCCTAAACAGCATATAAGTAGCTGTATGCTTTTTCCCTGTGGGTAAATAACTGCTTGGGGAGTCTACTACAAATGCCCCTCCACATGGCTGTTTTTAGATTTGAGAAAACCACAAGAGATCATGTCTATTGTTGCCCTTAGAAAAAGCATAAATAGTAATGGGCGGCTGGATGCATGAGTATCGTTTCTTCTATGGAAACATACTAGGAAGCAGTAACTTCTTGATGCACGCATCCAGAAAAGAAGAGCAGCTGTATGGCTATTAATATACAGAATATATTATTTTCAATATAAGTATAAATAAGGTGTGAAGCAACTTATTTATACTATATTTAAGTATAAATATAAGAAAAATTAGCCTGCTATAGACACTCCAGATATGTCCACTCTGAAGAGTTCTTCCATTATATTTTAATATTATAAATTCAAGAAAAGATACAGTCGCACTGTGGAGAACTAGGTAGTTACAACTTTTATACCAAATAAATATTTTAAAAAACAGACTTTGGACAATGCTAGAGAAATTGCATGAAGTTGAAAACTGTCTTTTCATAAAAAACATTTATTAAAAATAAGTTCTGTAAAAAAGCAGGATTGAGAAATATGTACAGCAGTTTACCACAAAAACACAATCCCATAAAATAAAAATAGATATTAAAGTGCCCATTTACAAGACTTGGGTGGTGAAGTGATAATGAATCTGCAGTTTGCTTCAAATTATACCTTCTTTGAGGTATATTTACACAGGCAGTAATTCAAACTTATTGCTGTCCCTGCACAAGCCCAACTGGCTGAATGGGGTTTCTGCTGAAACAGTATTTGTGAATTACCGGTACTTGTTAAATGTTTGATATATATATATATATATATATATATACATTATGTTCTTTGGATTTCTTTTTTATAATAAGCAAATCTAGAATAAGAATGGGAACTTGACTTGTCATCAGAAATTATTAAAAAAGCAGACATGATAAAAAGGCAGACAAAAATGTACCCCCAAATCCATGTATTTATGAACACATTAGCTATACCCATCTGCTCCATAAAATGGATGTCTGGGGAGGAGAACTCTCTTGGCTGTTTTCTTCTTCCTCTTCCCAGAGGGGAAGATTGGGTGAGGGGCTCCCCAGGCACAGCAATAGATGGACCCCCTCTATGGATCTCTTCAACAGGGTCCTCTCCATACCTTCAAGGATGGCTGATGGATTGGGGGGGGAGGGGCTGGAGAAGAGGGATTTTCCCACACAGAAAACTGGGGCTACAAACTGCAGTTGTGCACACAAAGTCTTTGTGTAGGTATGTATTTCAATATGACTAACAATTTCTATTAAATAAGACAATTTTGAGTAGCAAGGTCTATTATATATACACACACACACACACACACACACAATCCCAGCAATATCCTATGTACTTGGAAATTGGAGAATACTCTGAAGTAGGGTTTTTTTTGTGTATACCAGGTGCATCATCATATTATACCAAAATGAAAACACTTTCTTTCTTACTAATTGTGCACTTTCAGAGTAGAGTGAAGCTTGTGATGTCTCTACTTCAGTTTCATCAATACAAAGCTATACAAATCTCTTCAGTTTCATCCATGTAATTTCTTTAAATAACTAACGGGCTTATGAAAAATCTGACTTTCAGTCACTTCATGAGCCATTTTCAGTTCCTCATAGCTTGAGGGTGGAAACCTTTCAGACCAAGCCTATTGAATTTCCAATACAATATGTGCACACTGTAATACTGAAAACAACCATACTAATGTTCTAATTCCAGGCCATCTTTGCTGCAGAGTATGTGTTCCGAAATCTCGGATATTCACTAACCGATTTCAGATTTAGAATCCTATGGTACAGGCTTCAGTCCCACAGTTTAATGAGACCATCCCATCCACATGTGATCACCTTGGATGTTTCGTGTGGGTGCCAGACTGCACCTATACATACTTTGTCATGGGCTTTTAATCTACTATAGAGCTTTGTCGTCTTCCAGTCCCAGATATTCAGTTTTCCATCTGCATCACCAGATATCACATAGCTGTTTAAAAAAGCAATTAAAAGTTGCTTTAATACACTGAAGTGATTTAAAAAATACTATGTTTGAAAAGTAAGAGTTATAATGCCAAACATTAAAATGTTTTAATACAAAAAGCAGACGAAAATGCACTGCAGTGAAGTCCTGGAAATATAGCTAACTTTCCATTCTACACAGTCTATTGCACAAGTTTTGTAAAGCATTAATGTTAATCACAATGGCCTTGATGCTGACATATTTATTCAGTAGTGGGCTGCTTGTGAGCTGCTGTGGACATCAGCTGCCCAATCGGTTGTGCTCAACTTTGGCGGTGCTGATCGGCTGCACAATAGGGTTAGGATACTTAATACAAGAACTCCTCTGCCACACCATTCCATGAGGAGGAAGGAGGAGACAATCACCTAATCTCCCCAAAGAGATGATCTGGTCTGTCAAAAAAATAGTGGCACTAAAACATCTGTCTAGCACTGCATGCATGATTCCAATCTAGGACTGGGACCACTTATGTAGCCACTGGATGCAGAGGCTTACTACAGTGTACATATCACCCTCACTATACATAAATATATTTACACACACACAAGATCATTTAATTATGTACACCAAATAACTGCTGTACTGTCTTATAATATTACAGACAGTATACATATGAAGATCCTTTGGACAGTTTATCTAGGTACTGTTTTCTGCCGTGCTAGACACTAAGCTCAAGATACTTAAAAAGGCTTGAATATCAAAATGGGAGTGAAAACCCATAAATAGCTGATTAACTATATGAAGCATACCTCATGTCAGGTGAAAAATCTACTTGACAAGCATAACCTGCCACCATATGACCCTTGAAGATTTTCTTTTTATTTAGTCTGAATCTGTTTTGAGCTCCAAAAATCAGAATCTGATTGTCCATTGATTGACAAGCCAGCCATTTTCCTGTTAAGGTAAAAATATTAATGTACATGTCAGTCTCCATAAAATAAATTCCTGCAGTTAAATTTGTACATCTCTGACATTATTCTCGAGAATCATCAATGATTTCCACATCATACTGAAGAACTGGATCTAGAACCTAAATACTTTAGAAATCATTTGCACACAGTAAAAGGTGTGAACTCTACTTGATCTGATCCCACATTACTTAAACACTAGTTTCTCCTGTATTACTGGTTTAAAGTTCACCATAAAAACAGAGGACACAACTTAAAAGGTTGAAAGCAATTCTATGACAGAAAAAGTGGGTAAGTGAGAATGTAGAGGGGAAATGTCATGGTTGGCATGGAGAAAATAGCTAGCTGGAGTCTTATCTGACTCCAGTAAGATTAAATAAAATAGACAGTAATTGTGCTCCATTGTGTTGCAGAGGTTGTCAGGAACTTGGTACTTATGCTCATATGTGGTGGAGTTGTACAAGTGTATTGGATTTTTGGAATAAAATTTTTGTAGAAATTTCAGAAATTATTGGCATTAATTTGGAGGTCTGTCCAAAATTAGCATTGTTATCAATAACGGAGAAACTTCTGTGCTCACAAGAGAAAAAGGAATTAATTGTAAGTTTGTTA
This sequence comes from Shinisaurus crocodilurus, assembly GCA_021292165.1. NCBI lineage: Eukaryota > Metazoa > Chordata > Lepidosauria > Squamata > Shinisauridae > Shinisaurus > Shinisaurus crocodilurus. The sequence goes on from CM037879.1 coordinate 109,941,999, forward strand.
ACGGCAGGGAGATTACTGATAGCAAGGAATTGGAAAGTTCAACATCAGTATTTAATTATAGATTGGTATAAAGAGGTGTGGGATATTGCTTTAAATGATAAACTAACATGTAGTATTAAATGTAAAAAGGGACAATTAAAGAAAAATAATTTTAAGGATATATGGGGACCATTTTTAGATTATGTTTTAGTAAAGGGAAAAGGGAGTAAGCCATGTCATGATATGATGTATTTTTGGAATATAGATTAATAATGGATTATGTGGATAGAATTTTTTTTTGGCCCCGGGGTGACGGGTGCACTTGGAGTTTATGATCTGTAGGTTTATGTGGTGGGTTTTTTTTGTATGTGTGTTCATTTAAAATAAATAAATAAAATTTAAATTAAAAAAAAAAGAAAATAGCTAGCAATCGAGAGAGTACATGAGGGAAAAGCTAGTTTGGAGGAGGAGAAGGTTGATAATGAGTGGGATTACTGGTATCATGGGAAAGGAATGAGGGAAGCTAGCACAGATGCTAACAATGGGTGTCTCTGATGACACTGGCTGGCAAAAGAGACATGGGGGAAAATGCACTGGGGAGCCTACTCACTAGATATTGCAAGAGTCTCTAGAGCAGGGCTCTCCAACCTTGGGTCCCCAGATGTTGCTGGACTATAGCTCCCAGAATACCTTGCCATTAGCCATGCTGGCTGGGTATGCTGGGAGCTGTAGGCCAGCAACATCTGGGGACCCAAGGTTGGAGAGCCCTACTCTAGAAGTTCCATTCGCTCTACTTCAAAATACACTTTTTTTTTTGCTTTTGTCAAATATATATTGTTATACATTATAACATTTACACTCCTCCAAATACCAGGTGATTTCCTATTAAAAGATGCTGTTTTAACTGGGAGAAACAAAAATGGATGGTGCTTTATAAACTTAAGAAAGCCCCAGTTATGCATACTATAAAGAAAACATAATCTCAGCAATGACAAGGGGAGGTTCTATATAAATTATTTAGTACTGTGATAAGATAGTAATGAAGTACACTGATCCAGCAATGCATTCGTACTCAGACAGTCCAGCTACTCTGCTATATATAAATTGAATATGGAGCCTCAAACACTAAAATCTAAAGCATTAAAGCTTTCTATTATATGCCTAGGAAGATAAAAGTGTTAGCTTACCATTTGGAGACAAGGTCACTGCTGGCATGGAGTGCATACTTGGCTCGGCTATGTACTTAAAATCTACAGGAATGTCCCTACAAAAAAAGAAACGTATATGGATGAGGAACACTGCAAACACTCACATACACCTGTTTGTTTTTTAAAGAGAGAGGATGGGGAAGTACAGGGTCCAGATGATGGACCTACAGTTCTGGAGTCCTAATATATTTAGGTTAACATTTACTTGAACACTGAATCCTGCAGTGTCTATATACCATGATTAACATACATTTCCTTTCATTTCCCCCTGTATTCCAGTCTATAAATCATCATTCCCTCCAATACAGAACTTGGGTGGTCCAGTGCCTATCAGTTTGGAAGCGAAATGGGGCCATCCAAAAACCAATGTTGAGGTTTCCCCAGGCACGCAGAAGTATGGTAGTCTATAAATTAAAGGAAAAATAAATGTTACCCCTTCCCCCACAAAAACCAGCCTGATAAGGACCTATGTCTGGTATCTTCCCAGACCTAGGAAATGTGAGCCCTGAAGCACTGAGGCTACCTGTTGAAAACAGGAAAAAAACAAAAACAAAAAATAAAACCAAACAGACAAAGAGGATAAAAGAGGGAGGGAGGGAATTGGCCTGCTCGAACCCCCAACATTTTATAGTATCCTGGGGTGGGGTGGGGTAGAGAAACAGGGTAGGGGATGATGTGTGCCATGAGGTTAAAGAACTTCCTCCTTGCGTGATATAAGGGGGGGACGACAACTTTTTCTTTTCTCACTCTCCAGAACAAACCCCTCCCCATACCACCACCACCACCACCACCACATATAGCAATACAAAGTAGGTTTGGGACTGGTAGCCAATTCTGAACCTCAGTCCTTTAGCACGATATTAGTAGAGTAGGGGAAGTTTTCAGGAGAGTTGAAAGAAAAAGTGTCCCTTTTCTTCTCCTCTGTCCCCGTCCCAAAAACCTTAGCCTTCGTATGTACCAAATATTGCTCAAGACTCTTGGTCCAGGTTCCTGTAAAAGTTTGGGGATGCACTGCAACATATTGTTGCAGACTCCCACTTGTGTATTTTGAATAATGAACTAGACAGTCTTGAAAATATCTGCATATTAATGGTATGTCTTCTTTTCAGTCAGCCTTCAGACTTGAGCAGTCATCTAGAATAAGTAGAGCAGTCTGTGACATTGGGCAGTATTCAATGCTGTCCATGCATCAGCGGGACCCACTGCTAGCACAATGGGGAGTCAGCGGTTCTTAAAGCAATTGGAAACTAGTGGAAACATTTGTTTCCAGAATGGGGCAGGTCAGCAGAGCTTGCAGATCTAGAATGAGCATTCCCACTCCTTTCTGGGGTTGCTTTAGACAGACTAACTCCCTGTTGCACTGTTGAATGAGCAGAAGCACAGTGGCAGTATTTGATATTGCCCAATCAGTTTAAATATTATTTGATTATTTGAAAAAAGTGCTTCACTATAGGTAGAAAACCCTTAAATATAAAGGCAGAATAAACTCAAAACAAAGCTGTTAAATTTCACTCTACCGCTGTTTTGACTAGATCAAGCCTTCATAGAATCATAGAAAAGTAGAGTTGGAAGAGGCCTACAAGGCCATCGAGTCCAACCCCCTGCTCAATGCAGGAATCCAGGTCAAAGCATCCCTGACAGATGGCTGTCCAGCTGCACCTTGAATGCCTCCAGAGTGGGAGAGCCCACCACCTCCCTAGGTAGTTGATTCCATTGTCTTATTGCTCTGACAGTCAGGAAATTTTTCCTGATGTTTAGGTGGAATCTAGGTTCCTGTAACTTGAGCCCATTATTCCGTGTCCTGCAAACTGGGATGATCGAGAAGAGATCCTGGCCCTCCTCTGTGTGACATCCCTTCAAGTACTGGAAGAGTGCGATCATATCTCCCCTCAGTCTCCTCTTCTGAAGGCTAAACATGCCCAGTTCTTTCAGTCTCTCCTCATAGGGCCTTGTTTCCAGTCCCTTAATCATCCTTGTTGCCCTCCTCTGAACCCTCTCCAGTTTGTCTACGTCCTTCTGAAAGTGTGGTGCCCAGAACTGGACGCAGTACTCAAGATGAGGCCTAACCAGTGCTGAATAAAGGGGAATTATCACTTCCCGCGATTTGGAAGTTATACTTCTATTAATGCAGCCCAAAATAGCATTTTCCTTCTTTGCAGCCACATCGCATTGCTGGCTCATATTCAGTTTGTGATCCACCACAATTCCAAGATCCTTCTCACTTGTAGTATTGTTGAGCCAAGTGTCCCCCATTCTGTAACTCTGCATTTGGTTTTCTCTCCCTAGGTGCAGCACTTGGCATTTATCCCTATTAAATTTCATTCTGTTGTTTTCGGCCCAGCACTCCAGCCTATCGAGGTCACTCTGAATTTTGTTTCTGTCTTACAGAGTATTAGCTGTTCCACCCAACTTTGTGTCATCAGCAAATTTGATAAGCATTCCCTGTACCTCCTCATCCAAGTCATTAATAAAAATGTTGAAGAGCACTGGGCCCAGGACCGAGCCCTGTGGTACCCCGTTCGTTATCTCTCCCCAGTTTGAGAAGGAACCATTGATAAGCACTCTTTGAGTCCGATTCTGTAGCCAATTGTGGATCCACCTGATAGTTGTTCCATCTAGCCCACTTTTAGCTAGCTTGCTAATCAGGATATCATGAGGCACTTTGTCGAAAGCTTTGCTGAAGTCCAGATATATTATGTCCACCGCATTCCCACAGTCCACAAGGGAGGTTACACCTTTATTAAGATGCCTCCATGGTCTTCCATTTTCTTCACTGAGCAAAGACTTCAACCTTGCATGCAAAGCTATTTGCAGCTCTTGCTCCAATGAATTATTTGTGCTCTTGCTGAACTCTTTCCTGGGACTGTTGCTTGTGCACTTCCACCACTCTTAAGTTCCATACAACTCAAATTCAGGCCCTTTTTCTTTCCAACAAAAAATCAACCTAGGATTGAGTCTGCAGTGCACAACACTGCCTCTACCTTTGGGGAGAAATTAAGGAGTGGTACAACCTCGTTATCTGAACACAGCATGTCCCTGAACACTTTATCAAAAAACCCATTCTTGCCATAAAGAGATCTAGTGGTCAGTTACACACTCCATTCAAGTTAACATGCAACAGCCTGGTTCACTTATAACTTTCTCCCCACGGCAATGGATAAGGTTTAGTGAACGAACACACACACACACCACACACACCTGTACTACATTGAGATTTCTTCCAGGCAAGTAATGAGTGAAAAAGGTTTCAGTCTTAGGAGCGCAATAGGATATACTGCCTTAAAATATCAAACAGAAGGAGACTTTTTTATTCAGTATACAGTAATACCTTGGATCACGAGCATAATTTGTTCCGGAACCATGCTCGTAATCCAAAATACTCGTACATCAAAGCGAGTTTCCCCATTAGAAATAATGGGAACTCAGATGATTCGTTCCACAACCATTTAATCACTGCTTTGCCGGCTCCCTGGCAGGGAGCCCCATAGAGGGAGTCGGCAAAGCAGTGATTAAATGGTTTTGGAATGAATCAGCGGAGTTCCCATTATTTCTAATGGGGAAACTTGCTTTGATGTGCCGGCTCCCGGGGTCCTGGCTGCGCCTCGCCTGCCTCCACTCGCTCTGCCAGGAGTGGACAGGAGACGGGGGCTTCCCTGGAGGTGCGGCGCGGCCGGGCTCGGCCACCTGCCTCGCGCTGCTGCGCCAGCCGGCCGAGTGTCCAGGAGGCAGGGGCTTCCTGCGAGGCGCGGCTGGGCTCGGGCACTGCCTTGCGCTGCTGCGCCGGCCAGCCGAGTGGCCAGGAGGCGGGGGCTTCCTGCGAGGTGCGGCGCAGCCGGGCTCGGCCACCGCCTCGCACTGCTGCGCTGGCCGGCCGAGTGGCCAGCAGGTGCATCTCCCTGCCAGGGAGCCGGCAAAGCACTTGCCGGCTCCCTCGCAGGGAGATGCGTGGAGCCGCTCCCGCTGCTTCCTACCGTTGCAAGCAAGCGGCGGCTCACCTCTCCGCAGCGCCGGCGGTCCCGTTGCGTCACATCCGCCCTTCGCGTCACTGACGGGGCTGGATGTGACGCGACGGGACCACCAGCAGGCGAAGAGGCGAGACGCCGCTTGCTTGCAACGGTAGGAAGCAGCGGGAGCGGCTCCACGCATCTCCCTGCAAGGGAGCCGGCAAAGCACTTGCCGGCTCTCTGGCAGGGAGATGCACCTCCTGGCCACTCGGCCGGCGCAGCAGCGCGAGGCAGTGGCTGAGCCCAGCTGCGCCTCGCGGGAAGCCCCCACTTCCTCGCCATTCGGCCGGCCAGCGCAGCAGTGCGAGGCGGTGGCCGAGCCCGGCCGCGCCGCACCTCGCGGGAAGCCTTCATCTCCTGGACACTCAGCCGGCCGGTGCAGCAGCGCGAGGCGGCGGCCGAACCCGGCCGAGCCTCGCGGGAAGCCCCTGCCTCCTGGACACTCGGCCGGCCGGCGCAGCAGCGCGAGGCAGCAACCAAGCCCGGCCTCGACTCCAGGGAAGCCCCGTGGAGGCATAAATTTAAATTTGAAAGACATCTTGCAATGGGAGCCACATGCGGCAGCAGCGGCTCGTGTTGCGAGACTTGCTCGTCTTTCAAATGTAAATTTATGCCAAATTTTTCCTCGTCTTACAAGAAACTCGCAAACCGGGTTACTCGTAATCTGAGGTATTACTGTATGATAAACTTTAAAGCCAGAAGTCTAACGCTTCATTCAGACATCAATCCCCGTATGTGTGTTGAGCTCAATAACTGCTCCATATCTCACATTGGGATTCTTTTCCTGTGCTCTTTACTGTGTGTAGATATTAATGTCTGAACCAGGAGGATTCCACAAACTTCCCTTATCCTAGGCACTAGTTAAATATCAAAAGGTAAGGGAGATCCTGCACTCGGACAACCATAAGGTCTCCTGCTACAGATGTTATCTTCTATCCATGGGGAGGAGGAACATCCAAATTGACCCTAAACCAGCTTCTTAAAAGAGTACTTAAAAAAAAAAATGCTGTCATGATAGCTAGTCTAAAAAAGTTGGTCATCTACCATTTTAATATAAACCAGGGGTGCACAACCTTTTTGGCCCAGAGGGCCACATCCAGTGTCTGTTGGGGGGGGGGCAATGGCTGCACTAGCAGGGTGGGGAATGTTTTTCTACTCCAGAGTACACAGGACTGAATCACTCAGCAGCACTTTTAAATATCATTCCAAACACCAAGCATTTTACCATGAGAAGCATGTCTTCCCACAAGTAAAAAGGGCAAACCTTTGCACGACAAGTCACAGAAATAAACAGGTCTGAATTACTCATCAGCTTCCTCCTCAGGCCTTGATCCCTCTTCCTGGCAAGGAAAAGCTCTTATATCTGATTAGTAGCTGATTGGAGATAAGAGCTATTCCTTGCTGGGAGAGGGGGTGGGAAGAAGCTGGTGAGCAGATCAGCTGGGTGGCATGAAAAAGTGGGCAGGGTGCCACTGACAAACAATTCAGTTCTATTAATGTTCATAAGGATGTCACAGGTGCTACATCCAGCAATCCTTTATATCATGGTTAGGGTTATGAGGACTAGAAGTCTGAATATGGGAAGACTTGTGCCAAATAGAAGAGATGTAAAAGATTTCTGCACATTTGGATTGCTCTGTATGAAGAATAAAGTATTTCCAAATAGAATTTTGTTTCATCCCATGATTCTGCTCTAGGCATATAATTATTTAATTTTGGTTAACTAGATATTCTTTGGAAACCCTGGAGAACTGCTACTGCTGGCACAGATCTCACCAGCTTCTGTGGATGCCAATGAAGACTTAACAATGCAGAAAACATTCATTACACAGCTACATTAACCTTCATAATATTTACATACATCAAATTAACAACGCATTAGATGGAGTGTAAATCTTCTCATGAAAGTTAATTGCTGCTTAATTTTGTTCATATAACCACATGATCATATAAATTCAAGGCAAACAAATTCTACCTCCAGCACTTTTGGCCTACTGCAAGACCAGAATGCTTTAAAAAAATTCACTGCCACCTTTAAGAAGCCAAACAGGACAACATGCAACAGTGCAATCCCATTTGCTTATTATGGCAAGTAAATTTAGTACAGGCAGTCCCCAAGTTAAGAACATCCGACTTACAGACAACCCATACTTAAGAACGGACTTCTGGGTTCCCCGGAGCTACGTCGTTTATGAAGAGTGCATGGCGTAGTATACTGCGTAATTTGAGTAATTTACACAATTTGCGTAAATGCTGATTTTAACGTATAGAACGCTATGCAGCTCCGATTTACATACAAATTTGACTTAAAAGACATTCTTAAGAACGGAACTCGTTCGTAACCTGGGGACTGCCTGTACTTGATTTTCATTTTGTTACTTCAACTCCAGCACATCAGTAACAGAATGCTACCCGCTATAGAAAAAGCAGGCATGACTTTATTTTACAGACCGTTACGAGAAAATAAATCCCACAAAGCAAATCTGTGTCTGCAGGATACTAGGTATTCAACTGATCTCTTATCCCTTGTATCAAACATTCTGCTATTTTGACTAGCATTTGATTAGTCAAACTGCCTAATTAAAACGTTCCCAGCATTGCAACTTCCAAATTATATCTACCCATGCCTCATGTTACTGCAAAAGCTCACATGTTAAACAAAGGCTGGCCTTTAAGTGTCATTAAATGGTGCTGATGAACCAGTAGGTGGTGCTCTTTCCACAAAGTCAATAGCCAACACCCAGATGAATAATTTTACTGCAATGGGTCTGCAATTTTTACCAGAGAAATCTGACCACCCAAAGTTTGTCTTTGTTCTGAGTATTCCAGTCTCTGTCCTGGAAATGAAGGCCCCTTGGCATTCCTTATTGACTAATCCACCATTTGGAAATCATGGAACCAATATGATACTGCCCCATTGCCATATTTCTCCATTGCTTTCTTCTGCAATGTTCCCTTTTATTTTCAATAAGCTGTGGTCCTGCTAGGTTTCATCTTTGGACCCCAACAGACATACCAGCCAACCAAGGTTGAGGAAGTAGGCCATGTGATTCTGTACTCCCTTAGTTAATCCCTTCTTCTACTTGGGGTGGGCGTTCCACTTTGCCATCACCAACTCTGGTTAAGGGAAAGAGGGAGACCGATCCTGAAGCCTGCACCCTAAACCTTAGTTGCCACACCTGCTGCACCAGCTCTAAGTTGCAAAACAAAGTCAAGCAATTACATTTTGGGGGAGTAGTATAAATAAACTATACAACTAGCTGGCATCATGGATATATTGAGGAGGGAAATAAAAAAGAACAATATATTTAACTATTCCTGCATCCTCCTTTCTGTCCAATCACTGTCAGACACAATCAAACTTTCACTTACCATTCCCAGACTCTTAAACTCTTGTCATCAGATGTACTCACAAATCTTCTATTTTCATCTACAAACACAATGGTGTTGACAGCACCCAAATGTCTATCATATTCCTGAACAATTTCTCCATTTCGAATATCCCACTGCAAGATAAGGCAAGTTTGAATAATTCCTTTAAAAATATGAAGAAAATGATATACAGTATTTTGTAAATTTTCTGGAATAGCAACACAAATATTCTAGCATGCATTTCTAACCTTAAAAAACAAGGCTAAAGGAAACAGTAGATCATTACTGCAACTGTAAGGAAGGCATTCGAGTTAAATGACAAATTAAGTTTGATCAAGTGGTTTCTATATTACCTTTTGGGGGGGGGGAGATGAAATTTTTAGTGTACCTGTACAATTTTCTTATCCGACATTCCCGCTACAAAAAGATTCTGCTTATCTTCATCGGGATTAAATTTGACACAGTAAGGAACTTTTCTGTTGGTGAATCTTGAAATACACTGTCCTAGAGAGAAAAAGACAAATAACTGAACAGGAAGAAATTCACACATCCAGGTTTTGTTTTTTTTTAACCATTTTACAAGTTTGTTTTCTACTCTAGCTGCTTATTGGGGTAAAACCCTAAAGGTTCTGTGGAATTATACTACAGGACAAATTGTTGGCACATAAATAAGCCTCAATTTAAAAAGGCACTTTGGAGGGCATTTTATAATGTTCGGAAAAAGGAGAAAACAGATTCTTCAGGTATTATAAATGTGTACAGATCTAGAATGTTAATTTATAAACTATTGGGGAATAAATGCAACAATGTTTCCTATGAAGGAACACTTTTAAGTGGCAACACTAATAATTATTGGTATATAGCAGTAGCAACCAGAGACCAAACCATCTGTTTCAAGGGTTCGGTGTCATATACCATGTTGACATAGAGAAAAAGGGTAACACCTGTTCCAAAATTTTAGAAACTATGTTATTAAAACAATCAGAGCAGAGGAAATAGATAAAAAGCATGGCCATTGTGGGCAGCAGTTGAGACATCTCTGCCAGATACTCATAATATATAGTTCTTACGGAAATGATTAAAAGCATTAGTCTACATTTCTGAAGGATGTGCATTTGTTTTATTCCAGTTATCACATCCAGTCTGTTCAAGGTCATTTCATGCAATAAACCTGGCTTGGCCAACCAGTGGGTTAAAACTGCACTTGCCTTTGCTCTCCCCCTCTGCAGTCCTTTGGAGAGTCCCCCAACCCTCTGGAAGAGATATGGGGTGTTTCAGGGGGAGAGGAAATCTATTCTGCCAGCAGTTTTCATTCTGCTGGCGGAGAGCCACTGCTGGTTACAACCCAGTGTACTTTCCAGAAAGAGCTACAATAGGAATATAGAATACGGCCTTATACTGAGCAAGTTTGCACAACACAGCAATCCACCCTGCAATTAAGCTACGCAGTGTGGGTTGTTCACGGAACAATGCACAGTGCTCCCGAAAGATAATTTGGCTTACCTTGGGTTGCTCTCACCCTCCTTCCCCCCTGGTCCTCCAGCTGGTATCCCAGGGTCCTGTGTGGCAGAACCTGTCTTTGTCTCCCCTTCCCTGCTTCGATTGTGACCCCATTTTTGGTCATATTTTTTTTTTCTGAAGCCCCGATGCCCAAGTGGCACTTTGGAGCAACCATATCTGGCTCCTTAATGCCCCCTCACACTTTTTTTGTTGGGGGGGGGACAGACAGACAGCACAAATATGCGCAATTTCGCTTGTCATTTTTCTTAATATTTTCTTTTCCGGTCCTTCGCAGGTGCGCATCTACGAAGGACTGAAATGTGGAGCCTTGCCTGGCCAATGTCCTGGTAAGATTCTGCTGTTAAGTGCAGTAGGTAACATCCATGGGCACTGACCAAGTGAGGCTTCGTGCACACTTGACTGCTGTCAATTGGTATAGCTGTCAATGGAAAAGCAAAGTGGAGAAGGGTTTTTCCCCCCTGAAAGGGGGTGGTGAGTACATCTCCCCCTTTTCGGTGTGATCCCCAAGGTAATTTTTTTTTAAAGTATTGCCCTGACTGTTCTCAGTCCCCTCCACCTTTTCCACACTTCCCGAGCCTCTAGACACTCCAGAAAAGGGAGATCTACATCCCACCCTTTTTTGCAAGCACTTACTTTCTTTCAACCTGTCTAGCAAATTTGAGCATTTTTTGGACAGGGAAATATACAGCCCTGAATTTTATGCATATTTCCCTGTCCCCCCCCAAAATGCTCAGATTTGCTAGGTAGAAAGAAAAGAACCCGACACGCCAATCCATCATGCGGTTCAACAACCCCTAGAACAAGCTGTGGGTTGTCAGGGTGGCTTGTTGCCCAGTCTGGGTTAGGATGACACAGTAAGCCACAGTGGCTAGTTACCCATGATGGGTTGCTATGTCGTGTGAACCCAGTCACTGAGGCAGACCATCTAGCTCAGTATTGTCCATATTGGCTGGCAGTGGACTCACCATGGTTTAGATAGGGGTCTTTTGCAGCTCTACCTGGGTATGCCCTGGGACTTACTGAATGCAAAGCATGTGGTCTACCACGGAGCTGTGGCCCCTTCCCATTTTTTATTAATATGCCTTTATTACTCATGCGGCTGATGACTTTCATTCTTGAACTAAACATGTTTCAGAACCATTTTTAATGTATCCAAAAAATATAGTTGTGTTATCTATAAGATGATAATATATCAGGAACCATACTAGTGTACCAACGTCAACAGTTATATTTTTCATTTTACAAAATACAAATACAAGAATAGATAACATATATATCTATATGTATCTACCTGTTTCAGTGTCCCAGAGTTTAAGATACCGGTCATAGGCAGCACTGAGAAACTGGCTTCCAGCATTGTTATAGCATATATCTCTAACAGCTTTACTGTGCCCTACAGGATGAAAAAAAAATATTATCAGTAGGAAAGAGAACCAGAATGTTATCCTTTAGGTAGTCCGTGGCCTAATATACAGCCCCCAACACACTTTATATAGAGGGGGAAATGGGGGGGGGGATTCAGTCCTCAATCTCTATCCGCCCCTCCCCTGCCCTGGTAAGTGATATATTCTGTCAAAATGGAGAACATCAGCCAACAACTGTTCAGTGCTGTGAATGTAGTTCCCAATCCAGTATTGATAACTGCACACATACCACCCTTTCACACATGCAGTTCTTCTCAGTCCAGCAGCAGATACACACATGGAGGCATGGATCCCCGTGTGCACTGCCGTCACCAGATCAGAGTGTCAATTAAATAACTTCTCCTAAACTAGAGTTCTAAAAATACAACGGCAAAAAAACACTATAAAAGTTCTATTCCGAACAGCAGTTTATCCATTCTGCAGATTCTTCATGGCCCAGAAACTTGAGGTGAAAGGCTACTTTCCACAGTTGCTTGATGTGGATTCATTTGGGCTACATTTTAAGAATGGCTTCCATGTCCTTTTGAAGCATTACTGTTTGGAGAATGTACCAAAGAGAGCAAAGTAGTTCACATATCTAAAGATCTCTCACCATCTTCTTTAAATGCTCTTGGTTACAGGGCAGAAAAATTGACTTCCATAAAATATGAAAATCCCTTCTACAAAGAGATTTTTCAATAAAAGAAATTCAGCTCAAGTCAAGAGACTTATTTAGTAGTTAGAATGCTGGTAACTGTGTCATAATACCAATTTCCTTTAGCTTGGAAAACATTTAAAGAATTAAGAGGCAATAAGAGGAAGTGGGGCTATGGCCATGCCCTTTCCCCTCCCTCCCCAAAGAGGCTACACTTGATCTTAGCCAAAAGGCCAAGAAGAGGCTTTATGTGCCTCTTAGCTGAAGCGGTGCTTTTCAAGGAACTTGGCTTTGCCTGCCCCTCACCTACGTAATGTTCTTGCCAGTTATGCTGCCCAGAGAAAAATCCTGTACCAGGTGGTAAAACCACTGCACACATCCATCAAGTCTTCACAATGCAACCACAGCTCTTCTCTTCTGACCTCAGCTCCATGCACCCATTTTATTTATTGGGTGAAGGATAGTGGGAGTGCAACCCTGTTAATTCTACTCGATCTCTTTACGGCTTTCGATACCATCGACTGTGGTATCCCCCTGGATCGACTCCGCAGGTTGGGCATTGGAGGCACTGTGTTACAGTGGTTCTGGTTCTACCTGTGGGGTCGATTTCAGAGAGCAAGATTGGGTGACTATTCCTTGGACCTTTGGCAATTGCACTACAGGGTTCCACAGATTACCATCTTGTCCCCAGTGTTGTTTAACATCTATATGAAGCCGCTGGGACCGATCATTAGGGGATTTAGAGCCAAGTGCCATCAGTACATTGATGATACACAGCTCTGTTATCCCTGTGACAACTGAATGAGGAGAGTCTGTGCAAGTCCTGGATCAGTGCCTGAACTCAGTGGTGAGCTGGATGAGGGTCAATAAACTGAGGCTGAATCCTGGCAAGACAGAAGCCCTGTGGGCGAGTGGTTCCCAAGTCTGGGAGACAGTCGGGGGTACCCCTAGATCCATCATTGTTGCTGGAGTCCCAAGTGACTGCGGCTGCTCAGAATGCATTTTACCACTTTCAACTGCTACGCAACTTTAGTTAGTACAATAAAAGAGAGTGATATTATTGTTTCATGGATAGTTGCCCAAAGGTCGTTATTTACAGGAGGTATCACAAGTTTAAGGCAGGGATGGGGAACCTCTGGCCCACGGTTCCCCATCCAGCCTGCAGAGCCTCCTTGGATTGCTTCAGGGTGCGGGGCTTGGCCTCTCTCAGTATGGAGAAAGGCAAAATGAGTGGGGCAATGACATCAGCAGGTGAGGCCATGCCCACTGGTATCATCTGGACCGTAGAGGGCACAGTGGAGGGCAATTTGGCCCCCCACTTAAACATGTCCCCCACCCCTGGTTTAAGGCAACTGTTACCACCTTATCTAATTTGAGTTGCTTGTAGTGGTAATCCAGTATTTTGTTGTGCAGCTACAAAAATGTTACATAATTTATATAACCAATATATATAATCCAGTTCACAGTAAAGCACCAGTAGCAGCATCAGAAAGAAATAATAATGGGGAAGGTACATAGAAGGGGCAAAGTGCATTTGCGAGAGAGTAAGCTTTGTTCTACATTTTGAGTTTCTGAAAGAGGAAAAATGGTGTATTTCATATTAATTCTCCTATCCTAAGCATATTTCCTCTGAAGTCAGAAACTGATTTTCATGGAGTTAACTCTCAATTAAGCATGTTTGGGATTGCAGCCTTATTTTAAGTTTAAGTTTAATATTCAGTTATAAAATACCTCTCCTCCAAGTAACCCCAAAGGTACAGCAATGGGGCAGGCAGGGTGGGGGTGAGTGTGTGTGTGGGTGCTTGCCCCCTCCTGCCCCTCTCTGGCACTGCCTATGTAAAGTGCACTTACATCCAATTGTTTTCCCTGAGATGTGTGTTTAACTATGTATAATACTGTGTCAAATCTGAATGAATTTCACTGCCAAGGGATTTTGCACTTCCATGCTCAATAACTAGACATATCCATGACATCTAATGATGATTCACATCAAAAACATATTAATATTTGGCTCATTGCTAAATAAAGCACCCAACTGGCATCTGACACAATGAACATATTTTATAAATTAAATATTAGAATTTTAAAAAAATATTACCAATGAAAGTTCGTAAGCATCTTCGTTCACCATATACTTCCCAGAGCTAGGGGGAGAGGGAAAATAAATTTTACAATATGGTTTCATTAAAAGACAAATGCAAATAAAATTGCATCTAGTTGTCTGTGCAAACAATGCATAGTTAATGCAATATTTTGCCACATAGTTCCTATATTAATCTCAATAGCATTACAAGCTAACAAAGCACCAAATCCCTCTATCAAAATGTTTGAAGCCCATATACAGAAGTGCAGAAACTCAAGAGCCAAGTGGCATTTTTGCTTTGTTCAAAAGAAAACCTTAGAACACTTGATGAATGAAAAACTAGGTTCACCTAGAGTGATTGTTAAAGAAGACATAATTTACATACTGTAAGAAAACAGATTTAAAGTACACAATGACCCGGTTTGCACGTCACCAACAATCCATGTTTAATGCAGCAGACACTTGTTTAATATAGGAAATGTGGCATGAGTGAGCATGTGCGCCCACCTGCTTCCGCTGCAATAAACAACCCAGGGATGCTCTGACCCTGGGTTGTTTAGGTGATGTCCAAACCCGAACTTTGGTTGTTGGAGGATGGACAGCCCAGAGTTGTTGGCATTGTGCGAACTGGGTCAATGCATCAGAAACTGTGTGGGATGTGAAAGATGTTATACCAAGAGAAACTACTGATTCACAGTTCAGGTGGAGAGCTCCTTCTCAGAACTGAGCGTCAACAAAAGATGGAAGAGCAGCAGCAGTAATGGCAATGTTGCTGCCCTTTCTTGCTCTACTTGTGCCCATCTTTCTCGTACTGGATACAGCCTCAGATAATGGCCATACAATTTGAGAATCCCAGTTTGAGTTTTCAAAAGTATAGCCTAGTTCCAATAGCTTAGTTGAGTAGCAATCCACTGATGTGATGGAGGAGGAAACGCACACCCTTGTACATCTCTCTACTCCACCACACACAAAGTAACATGTGAGGTGCATGCTCCATGCAAAGGCTGAATATATATGATGGCCCAATTTATGCCCCCTTTGGATTTTTAGAGGTGGAAGCATCACATAAGAATTGGACTATTGTGCATACGGGCCTCCACAAAAAAGCCTTACATGGTACTTTAGGTGCCAGGTAGCACCATACCCAGGCAGCAATCCCTTTGTGTTATGGAGAGCCAGGTGTACATCCCCCTTCCCCACCAAGTGTCTGCTTGGACAAGCTGCCTGTGTAGAGTAGCTGAACTGATTACAGGAATCTGTTTGAAGTTCTCATTATGGGAACTGGTAAAATAAAATATAAGAGAGTACCAGAACATACGATTTTAGCTCTATGAACTAAGTAAATGCCACAAATCAGGAAACAGAGAAACCTCCTTCCCAGTTCTTACAACAACCTGATAGTTTTCATTGACATTTTATCTTTTAGCATTTTTCAGTGACAGATATACAGCAGTGGGACTTCCATTGCTTACCAATTATAAAAACGACATCAAATATATGACTAGGTAAGGTCTTAAATGAAAAAGGGTACTGTATTTATTTCATGGTAAACATGGGATTCGAGAGTTTTTAAAAACTATGACCCTATATATCATTTTAGCACAACAAAAAGTCAACAACAACTGAACTTGCCTTCACGTAAGCATTAAAGGGGAGGCATACCCAGATACATTTTGCTGTGAATCTAACATCTGCAAGCAGCAACAGTACCGTATATTTTTTGAAGCAACTCACCTTCATTTTACAATCCATGGAGGAAGATAACAGCAGGTGGCCAGAAAGAGGAAACAGCCTGACAGCACTGACACCCTTCAAATAAAAACGTAACCATGAACAGAACTGAATTACTAGAATATTTTTCCTTTCCAACACACTTATATCAAGGTCTATAGAAGAATTCAATCACTAATGGGTGGCTGCCAATGCCATTAATAACTTAGCTTCTCAGGCACAGCAACAATTCTACTTGCTGAACCAACAGGCAGCTACCCTGATATTACTGATATTACTTGAGTGCCACAAGCTGCATTGGTGTGTGCCAAATCTCTTAGAAGGAAACACATACAGACCCCATACAGTGGGTCTGGAATAACTGCATACTCATTCCTTTGTCAAAACTGAACTCCCTTCTCGATCAATCTTGAGGTTACATTGATTTTTATTCTGATCTCTGAAGAACAGCTCTGCTTTTTAAGGGCATACACATATCACCAGGGTATAACTCTAGCATACTTTGCCTTGTACAACATCCAGAAGTCTGGGAATACCTACTAAGCAGATACTCCAAAGCTAACTGACCCAAAGGTAATTTCAAAGCTCTGTAACTTTATCCATGGCTTTGGGTTAGTTTTGTCTTCTAATGGATTTCAAGGTAAGCGTTTTATATGAACACACATCTCTAAATTACAACTATAACAGCATCTGCTAACCAGGGGTAGCCCTGGTACCTTGCAGATGTTCTGGGCTACAACTCCTACAAGCCTCAGATAGCATGGGTGATGATTAGGGATTCTGGGAGTTGTGGTCCAAACCATCTGGAGGGCACCATGTTGCCTACTCCTATGCTAAGGTTTGAGGAATGTTGCTCTTGGAAAAATCTGTATGCCATGACAGTTTCTAGGTGATGATGTGGAAGGGCCATAGTTCAGTGGTAGACCACATGCTTTGCATAAAGAATGCCAGAGGTTCAATTCCTGGCATCCCTAGGTAGGGCTGGGAAAGCCCTCTGTCTGAAGTCCTGGAGAGCCACTGCCAGCCAGTGTAGACAAACCAATGGTTTAACTTGGAATAAGGCAGCTTCATATATTCCTAGGATTTTTGGAAGTCTCTTGAAAAAGTTTCAGAGATCTGCAGCTACTTACAGTACAAGAACACTTGTAATTTGATAAACTATACAGTGAATACTACTGAAGCAAAATATATAAATGACCTGTGTATGAATAATGAAACACTTGTCTCAAAGCCAGTTAAGTTCACTAACAGGGACCCATGACAGTGAATTATAGCCAGGAGGCTAAATCTAAGAATTACATATCAAGGGATTCAAGTGGTTGTTTCATGAGCAGAACTCTGCTTAAAAAAAGAAAGCACAGAACCCAAATTCCCAAGAGGACCATTTTACATTTTTACTTAATGAGGGTCACACTTAATGGGGAAAAGATTGATGGCCTATATAGGTTGTGAAATTATATATTCACAGTTCTGAATATAGTAAAAGGTTTTCACACATCATTAGCACAGTAACTCTAATGTGTGGCTAATGACACCAGAACTCTAAACCACAGGTGATACTGCAGAGTCCATTTATGCCTCTACTGTAAGAGAAGCTTTTCTAGTGGCAAAGGAAATAACTTTGCTAGTACAACAAATTGTTGAGCCAACATATAGGCTTGGATCTAACGTCATGTGAGTGGAGGTCTGCTCATGTAACAAGACTTCTGCTTGTTCAACAGGACTTCCCTGTCCTCTCCTCCCCCCTGCAGCCCCTCTACACACCCCAAACTCTGCTCTCGATGGTCCCCCAGACCTCTGGAGCAGATTTTTGGGGCCACACAGAGGAGGGGGGAACTTCATTATGAATCCTAGGAATATACGAAGCTGCCTTATACCAAGTTAAACCATTGGTTTGTCTACACTGGCTGGCAGTGGCTCTCCAGGACTTCAGACAGAGCTTTCCCAGCCCTACCTAGGGATGCCAGGAATTGAACCTCGGGCATTCTTTATGCAAAGCATGTGGTCTACCACTGAACTATGGTCCTTCCACATCATCACCTAGAAACTGTCATGGCATACAGATTTTTCCAAGAGCAACATTCCTCAAACCTTAGCATAGGAGTAGGCAACCAGGGTATAACTCTAGCATACTTTGCCTTGTACAATATCCAGAAGTCTGGGAATACCTACTAAGCAGATACTCCAAATCTAACTGATCCAAAGGTAATTTCAAAGCTCTGTAACTTTATCCATGGCTTTGGGTTAGTATTGTCTTCTAATGGATTTCAAGGTAAGCGTTTTATATGAACACACATCTCTAAATTACAACTATAACAGCATCTGCTAACCAGGGGTAGCCGTTAAACAGCAGTTTCCCTTGCACTAGCAGAACACCATTGGATCCAACCCATAGTTTTGTATTTGAAAGACTTTGGACACTTAGCTATAATCACATATGTACACTATTGTGGGGGAGGGGGGTTCGCTGTTCCTTGAAAAACAGGCCACCAGTGGGCCCAGACTGGGTGCAAAAATTCTCAAGCACCTGTTGTGCTGCAATAAATGCCTGTCCAAGTGTAGATTAAGGCAGGGGTAGGGTACTTCAGGCCCAAGGGCCAAATCAGGGGTGGCAATCTTGTCCTCTGGAGGTCATTAGATGGCTCCACCCCCTTTTCTCCAACCACTGATTAGTTCCTGTGCAGTTTTCCCCCATCCTAAAAGGTTGAAATGCCTCTCCTAAGGCTTAGTTACTGACACTTTAAGCTATAACATGCTGGTATTTATATTTTTTGGCTCCACTCCCTTTTGTATTTGGCTCCACCCACCACTGGAATGCAGCCCCAAAGAGCTTCTCCAAAAGAAGGCTTAAAGGGGCTCCCCACCAATAGATTAAGGGAATACACCATGAAATTTGCTTTGAATTCCTCCAGACCCTTACAAAGAAAGAGGGAGAATAGACTAGTGTACAGGAAAGTCTTCTAAATACTGCATAAATCTTAGAGATCGTGAATTTTTTGAACAGATACCACAGGGTTCCATGCATGAATTGTTCTCCAAGGCTGGGTCTCTGACCAATGGCTTTAAGAGCAGCTTACATGGAATAGTATTTAGAACTGCTGTAGGGATGGGCTAGAAATGTGAGGTAAAACTGACTCAAAGTACCTGAATTAATGCAAGTTGGCACATGCAATGATACAATTTGTACAAGGACAGTTTCTGAAATGTTGGAAAAATTTGGGAGAGTCTGGGTCCATAGTTATAATAAAATAAAGGATTAACAGCAAAGTACATATCACGTGAAACAGGAAAGGAAAACTTAATTTGTAACTGTTCCTTACCTTTGTATGACCAGACCATACATGGATCTGTTTCTTAGGAAGATAACATTTCTCAGGGGGTACTGTTGAACGGAGGTTAACTCCAACATCCTGAGGAACATGAAGGTAGGACCGCCCTTGATAGTCATACATCTCTTTGACTGAGAAAGTAGTAATACAAAAACAGAAAATGCAGATTTACAATCTCTGTCAAACACATCAATGAGGCATTCAGCATTAAGACAGTTGTGATTAAAATGAAGAATATACTAAGTACAAGAGCTTGAAAATCTGCGTGTGTCTGGAAGGAAGACACCCCACAGTGACAAGTACATTAAAAGCATCCACTACATTCAAGTTCATATTTCAAAGTTGATTTGCAGCATTGCATTTGTGAGTATAGGGAAGAGGGTTGTATGAAAAAATAAGTCAGACGAACAAAGCCCCATCACATGTATGAATCTGAGGACAATGACAGATTGAAGTGGTGGCAGGAAGAGGGGAGGAAGACCTGAAGTAGGCAAAACGTACGATGAAGGGGTAGGAAACAGCAAATACTCTTCCCCATTATCACTATGAGCTGTTTTCACAGCAGCACTGAAACTTTAAGATGACTACCACTTCAAGTCATTAAAGGCAACAATGTAAGCGACAAAGCCTTTAACATTGAAAATGAAGTGAAATTTCAATATGTAGATCTAATAGCTGACAGAAGTAAAAATCCAAATGATTAAGTTTTAGATGGTAGAAATGACAGTCAAAAAGGAGGCTGCCAAATTAAAACCAAGGAACTGACATTTGAGATGAATGTACAAGCAAATGACATTTCCACAGTGTTCCTAATCTGCCTAAAATCTAAATTTAACTGCATCTTGAAATTCTTTCCTGGGTTACCAGAAACAACAAAATCAGTCTGTTTCTAAGCTTCTTTCTTATTGGACTCTCTGCCACCCCATGTTTCTGGCACTGTGTTTTCTTTTAGAGATTCTCTTTCTTCCCACATGGTATGCTGTCAGAATTATTGGCACAGCAAAAAATTCACAACATGCAACTTTATCTTTGATGATCTAATGTTTGAAAGCAGATGCAGGAAATTCAAATGGATTTCTGAAGACAGCACTTACCATGCAAAATAGTCTTTTCTTCTCCAGGTTTATCATCTTCATGTTTGCCTTTCTTTTGCCTCTTTGCTGTTATTTCATCCAGTTCCCTTTGCTCTTCCTAAGTAACACAAATAGTAAGAGTGACTATTCTTATTTCTACAACAGAATCTAGAACAGTTCATTTTCACTGAGTTCACTAACTAAAGTCATAATATTTATTCTCTTTAGAAAAAGGGTACCTCACAAAATGAATTTTAAATAAAACTTGTGCAAACTATATTGTCAGGAAACAGATTTTCACAAAATAAATTTCACATACCATATATACCAACAGCAATCCAATTCTCCAAGTGCCAATTATTTATTTATTATATTTATTTATTATATTTATTTATTATATTTATACCCCGCCTTTTTTCCTGCAAGAAACCCAAGGCTGCTTACATAATCTTCCTCCTCTCCATTTTATCCTCACAACAACCCTGTGAGGTAGGTTAAGCTGAGAGTCAGTGACTGGACCAAAGTCACGCAGTGAGTTTCATGGCAGAGCAGGGACTAGAACCTGGATCTCTCGAGTCCCAGTCCAACACTCTCACCACTACGCCACACTGGCTCCAATCCTTATATAGCCAAAATGCCACCATTCACACACAAGGAGGTGGCATCAGCAGGCTTGAGGGAACTCTAAGGTTTTCAGAAGTACAAAAAATCTTTAAGAAAAAACCCTTAAGGGGATCACCCAAAAAACCAGCCCAATGTGAATTGAACATGTTGACCGATTGACAATGTAGAGGAGGGGGGAATGGAATAGACAGTGAAGTACCCTGGAACAGAGCATGGCTGATCAGGAGCACTGCTCACTGCAACATTTTTTGCAGCTTCCACTTGTCCACAGGAATGGCTAAATCAGTTCACATATAAAAAAAGAACTAATTTTTCACTACACATTTAACTGATCCTTCTTCATAACTTCTTTTATTGTGGTGCCAATCCACAGAACAAGCTAACTTCAAAAATGGTTCTAGTCCCATTCTCCAGGAACAGGTCTCTAATCTAAATATCATCACATACAACAGTAGGCTGTGCATGAAGATCTGCATACATGTAGCCACCCAAGAGCAAGCTAACACATTTAGCTTTGACAGTGATCATGGGCTGTTTTTGTTTTTAGTGGGAAGGTGGGGCTTACTTTCCCAATTAGGTGACTGGCGATACTCAACTGACTGTTGCATGTGCCAACTCACACAGCACTTACTACAGCACTACACACATCTTGCTGCAAAATGTGGGAGCATTACCCACTACACCACTGTTTGCCTTCGCTTGAGACAGGGGCACAGAGGAGTGAAAACTACCAGTATCTGTATTTGCCAAAAGAATTGCAAGTTTTCCTCCCTGAATGTGGCTTCAATTAAAGCACAGAAGCTCCTACTGTTCCAGTGTAATGGCTTAGAGTGTGAATTGGGTCTTCAATCTCACCTGAGCTACAGTGTCACTAGGTAGGCCCTGGGCAAGCTGCCATCTCTCAGCATCAACTTCCCACTTGTGCTACAGGAATAATATTGACCTATCTTATAGAGTTGTTGCAGGATCATGAGGTAATGAATAGGATGCTCTTTGAACACTCAGAAGTACTCCATAAATGCTAAGGCCAGGATCGGAAGGGCAATGTGTGGAATTAAGGGCATAATGGGGCTTTAGGACAGGGCACTGAATTCAACTCTACGGTGTTTCCATTAAAATGATTACCGTAGATCATTTTTGGCTAAAGCCTAACTGAAAACTATATTTAATGGGTTAGATTCTGAGTCTTCTTCCACAAACGGAAGAGTTACTTCATTCCACAGAAGGAACTTTAATCCAGCAGAGGCTTCCCACTGGAGGAAGCGGTGGGAGGTGATACCCACTGATTTCCCCTCTCCTCTGCAGTCCTCTGTGCCACCCCCAGTGTGTTCCAGAGGATTTTCCAACTCTCTGGATCAGATTTTTGGGTTGCAAGGGAGTGCAGGGGAGAGGGGAAATCAGCAGGAGTGTCCCATGGGGCGATCTCTACTGAGGGGATGCTCCCACCAATCAAGTGTTAGTTAGGATCCAAGTCAATGATTTTTGTACAATCTGACTACCTGAGGTCAGCCCCATGGGATCATATATTTAAACATT
This sequence comes from Shinisaurus crocodilurus, assembly GCA_021292165.1. Taxonomy (NCBI): domain Eukaryota; kingdom Metazoa; phylum Chordata; class Lepidosauria; order Squamata; family Shinisauridae; genus Shinisaurus; species Shinisaurus crocodilurus. The sequence goes on from CM037879.1 coordinate 109,964,517, forward strand.
TTCACATGGGTTTGCAAGCTTTTTATCAGATCTTTCTTTGAATCCTCTCAGAAGAGCTTTAATATTACTTTGTTTCTAGCAAATGCTGCTGTCTAGTGTTACTAGACAACATGAGATATTGTTTTTGTGGAGAGGCTCTGTGAAAGATTTACAGCAGTGTTTGTTGCTAGCTATGTCATTCATGTGTTTGTATGTTTGCGTGTGTACACGTACACACACACACACACACACACAGAACCACTGTAATCCTCAACAAAAGAGATTTTCTGTAGATCAATACCAACAAGGATAATTCTGTTATTGAAAAAGTTGCCTCTTTTACTTATGCTGTCCTAAGATAGTGTCAAAACATTGTATCTGAGCACATCTGTCTGTTTTTATAATTGATGCCTTCTTGATTTTATATATATCATTTTAGAGATTTAACATTTAAATTACTACTACTACTACTACTACTACTACTACTACTACTACTATTATTATTATTATTATTATTATTATTATTATTTCCATCTCCATACCGCCCAATAGCCGAAGCTCTCTGGGCAGTTTACAACAATTATAAAATTACACAATAATACAATTAAGTTTTATAGGATAGTTTTACAGTTCATAGATTCATAGATCATAGAGTTGGAAGGGGCCTACAAGGCCATCAAGTCCAACCCCCTGCTCAATGCAGGAAACTAGAGGAGGGGTCTCCCATCCAAGTAATAACGAAGTGTACTGTATTATGTCATGACGTTTGGTTTAGACAAATAAACGTTATGTTTCTGACAATGGAGCTTTTCAAGACCCCTCCCACTGCAAGCCCTTGTGCCTCACCCTCAAACATGCCTGAAGACCACTCCAGAGCTGCATTCAATGCAACAGAAGGAACTGCAGCTGGAAGGGAAAACCAGCAACCCTGTTACAGTATGTGTGAGTAAGTGCCTTAGGCATACACATGGGGTTTGCTGGATCCCAGCCTAAGTGTTATGGATTATTAGTACTATTATACTTGGAAGGAAAAACAAGGGAAGCTCACTTCTGAAGGTTTTGCAACATCTTTTTCATCAACGTATTTTGCCCATGGTCCCAAGAAGCCATCAATATTAGATGCATCATTCTCTTTGAATTTCTTCCTTTTCTCCATTTTCTTTTGACCTGTTTCAAATACAGTGAGACCTGTGGGCAGCAACAGAAGATTGTGTCTCAATTTTCAGGCAGTATTTATTTCACTTTAAAAATAACAATGTGTGTCTTCTGCCTGCTGAACTGCTTCATTGTGTCAGTGCTATCAGAAAACAGAGACACATGAAGTAATCTGCTAAGTTAGGGGAACCTGTGCTGTGTGTGTGTGTGTGTGTGTGTGTGTGTGTGTGTGTTTTGTCTTGGACAAGCATCCTCAAATGCCCCATCCAATGAAGAAGAAGCACCCCATGCAAAGTGAACGGTAACTGTGAACTCACCAGGCAATAGACGAGACAGCTCTCTTTGCACTATGCTTTATAACGCACTATACTCCTATATTGCCAGGAAAGCTCCACAGTTTTGGCAGAAATTGTGCTTATATTCTTGCAGTACAACTGTAGCATGTACTGCTATACACTGCTACCACCAGCAGTGGTCTATTGGAATGCACTACTATTAGTGCATTCCAATAGAAGTCCCTCTGTATACTCAAGCATTAGTTGCTTAAAAGCACCTCACTCATTAAGCATACCAAAATGTGCCTACATCCACTAGAAAGATACATTTCATTTATTTAAAAAAAACACAAACCATTTTATGCAATGTTTTTCTTAGTGTACAAATTTAAAACTCACTACTACTTTAAGTAAGAACACGGAACAGATTATACTTCAAAAATATTTTTTCTTTACCTTGATTCTTTTCAGCTTCTTCAACAGATCCAATATATTTAGTAGGAACCTCATAATTGTCTATTGAGGGATCCAATGCATATCCTGCAGAAGGGTAAAACCATAACATTTTAAAGATTATTTTCTTACAGAATATTTTTATTGACATATCCCCAGTTTTAGCCACCAACTCTCAGAACACCTTTGCACCCGACACATCCATGAAAGCTCAGTTTTTAAAAACATCATCTTGGCAATCATATGATCACAACAAACATTTAAATTTTCACTGCTTTTATTGTTATGCAGCTTGCTATACAATGATATGAGTATACCACACTTTGCACACACAATCCCATATGTAAATGCAGAACCATACACTACTGTTGTCCTATCAAAATCTGACTATTCCTATCAAAAATCTGACTAAACTGCCCTTTCATCATCTACTCAATGAAGAAGAAAGGTGTTACGGTCAATCCAGTGAATTCAAACAGCCTGTAAAACTACTGATTGTATTTTAAGAAATACAGTACTAGTCTTGATTGATACTGAAGTTTATGTTCCTCTTTCTTTTACATTTAGCAGTTTAACTCAATGCTTTAAATTTTATTCTCCAATTAAACTAATATTTGCAACAAGCAAGTATAGATGGAAAGAAATGGTGCGTGCATGTGTGTGTGGGGTGTTAAACAGATAATTATTTATGCTTTTTCAGTCTCTTCCTAATCTATTTGTAGTGTTCTGGACACTTCTTTATTTTTAGGTGACAGATGAAAAACATGTGTGTCTACCTCTGATTTGCATTGTATGCTCATCAAGTGCTTTGGGATCTCAAGGATATTTCCATGGTGACTGAATGATTGAGCGGAAAATGTAATCACACAAACCTACAATCCAATCCCTTAACCACAGTTAAGGGCTAAGCTAGTGTTACACCTGAACTAGCTTCAACAGATGGCATATAAGTTCTAAAAATCAGCACCTACATAAAAATCTTTATCAATTATCAAATCATGTGTGTTGCAAAAAAATATCTGGAGATCTGAATATTTTTTAGATCTGAAAAAGGCAATGTAGGGCTTTCTGTTGAATCACTTGTTGTGAAGTCTAGAGTTTAATTATATCCCTTAGTCCCACGGACCTTCTTGCCTGTAACCCAATCTTGAGATAGATCACACTACGCAGCTTCTTCTCTAAATGCCCAAGAGATACATCATACTTTCTTTTTTATCACAGTTTTGATAATTTCAGTCCTTCATCATAGAGAAAATAATAACAGCACAGTGTATATGCCTGAAAAATGCTATCTTCAGATTGGCCTATCCTTATGTTGACAAGCTCTTATATTGTGCTTAGAAAAATGAAGTTATGATCTATTGAGATGCACATTATACATGATTAGCCAGTTGTTGTCCACTGAGGAAAATGCAGTATTTGTCCGCTTTTCCAGGTTATGCATACACATATGGGGTGGGTTCTCATGGCACGCTAAGCCACCCTGGGAATAAGCCACCCTGGGTTGGTTGTTCGTGGAACAACCGATGGTGCGCCTGACAATCGGGCTCACTGTGGGCTGTCCTCCCACTCCTTCCCACTCAGTCTTCCAGCTGGTATCCCAGTGTCCTTTGCAGCAGAATCCATCTTGTCTCTCCCTCCCCACTCTGATCGCTACCCCCTTTTCATTCGCCACCATTTTTGGTGGTTTTTTTCAGTGTCAAAAATGCGCAATTGGGGTTGTCTTTTTTTTTTTTTTAATTTATCCCCAGAAAATTGTGCAGGTGTGTTCGTTATTTTTTTTGGTCATCCCTTCCCTATTGATCTTTGCCAAAACCTAACTGGGCAGGTGGGCCTTTATGGAGTATTTTGCAATTATCAGCTTTTCAATGTCATGGGATTATGTGAAGCTTTATTTGAAGAGGATTCTACACAAGTAGGTTGAGCATTATGGAACCCAGTTTTACTCTATGTGAGGTCTTTGCACGGTGTAACTGAGCCAAATTGCCAGTGGATTCAGCTTCATAGTTCCTCTTTAAATAAGGCAGAAATGCTAATTTGGATGTATGTCAGAATCAATACAGCAGCTTATTTGTCCTCCCACTGTATTGATACTGTCTCTAGGAGTCTATTTGTTAAGCTGTTGCTCCCTCAAACCAAGTGATCATGAATGGAGCCACTGGGTGAGATTTAATCTTCAGTGGGAGCCGTGTTTTCTATAGTCAAACTGCATTTTGTTCAGCATCTTTTCCTTATGAAAAGGACTTTGAACAACTCTTACTTTATACTGAGAATGTGAAAGAGATTCCTATCTTTTTTCTTACAGAGACTTCCAAATGCAGCTGTAAGGGGAAAACCTGCTATTTTATAACAGACCTCTTTTTATGCAATTAATTTCAACTTAATTCCTCCCCTCACCCCAACAATTACAAATGAACAGGTCCAACATAAATAAGAAATGCTGAAGTTTACCTACTACATCCATTTGATGTGGACTTGAATAAAATTAAAGATGAACCTGAATTTAATATTTTAAAGTATGTCCACATTTGGAAACTGCACTGTCCTCCCCGTGGTATAACAGAACTGCCTCAGCTGTAGTGAGGACACAAACATTAAATTGCCTTTGGGAGGTATACAAGCAAAGGGCAAGTCCTCTAAAACTGCAGTCCAAACATACAAATGACTAAGCAAGCGGGTTCCTTCCCGTCTTTCCAGATTTGACATAAAATACAGTAAAAGTGATGTGAAGAACACAGGCATGCAGCTGCTAATAAACACAATTCTTTTCAGTGACATCCAGTCTATAAATGTTATCACTGCAATGTGGACTCATCTGCAGCAGCACTGTCCAGCATGACACTTGTAATGACAGCTGAGTGGTTCCCTTCCAAATGAAACCACAGAGATGGCCTATTCAAACAAAGGTCAAGCCCAGGGTAGAACAATCCACTGCCAGCATGAAACTGGCTCCAATCATTCAGTTAGTACAATTTCTGCTTACAGGTAGAGATTATTATTATTTAAATAATTGGCAAACTATTAAAAGAGAACAATGCTTTTCCTCCGGCTCCCAAGTATTGCTCTTCTTCCATAGTGTCTCTTGACAGTAAGGTGTTCCTCTACCTCCTGTCAGCAGAGATCTAACCAAATGAATGACTTCCTAAACAGAAAGGACTTTAGCAGCTATGACACTGCAAGTATAACAAGAGGGCATGGCCATCCTTCAACTGGTTAGAAATTAGACTAAGTGCTAACAGAGTGAATAATGTCAAAGCATGCTATGATGTGCTTTCTAGCTTGAGCTATAATGTACACACTCAAAAATAAAGTGCAAGAGTCAGGAAAAGATGGAGGTTTTGTTCTCTTTTGCTTCTCCAACTATAATCTATGATGTTTTATGTTAGCATCAGGGCTAAAACCAGCTATAACATTGTAATACAGCTCCACATGGCTGGGCCTGGAAGACAGCCTAGGATCTGGATGAACCAAATTTATTAGTTCCTGCTGCCTCTTGCTGCCAACATCCTAGTTTATTTTACTAGCCTTATGTAATTGAACAATGGTGCCTTTGTCTTATGCTAGCAACATTTTATGCATGGTGCATTCCTGTGTAGAGAAGCTTGCATTCTTGGAGACAGGCAAGATGTCCTCACTACAACCTAGTATTTGGAAAATTCTTTTATTGTGCATGTGCATGGAGAAACTCCTTGCCATGTCCCACTCCACATTGTCAAGAATTGGGAAAAGTAGCTTTGAACCATACCAATATATAGTTTGTTTCAAGAGCAATTTGCAAGGGTCTTTTCTCCTTCTAAAAAAATGTATGGATGCTGATGTATACATTTCAGCATGTTTCAGAATGGTATATGCAGATTGGAGTTAATACACATTCTGCACAAATTGCTATCCATTCTCTCTACAATTATTTACAACCATTTCAGCCATCATGTTGTAATAGATGCTAGAAATTAATAAATTCCAGTAGATTTGGCTTATTTCTGAAGTGATAAAATAGTTGCCTTCAGAACTTGTCAGGAACATAGGAAGCTTGCTTTACACCAAGTCAAACCATGGTCCACCTAGTTCAGTATTATCTATGTTAATTGGCAACAGCTGCTCAGGGTTTCAGACAAGGGTATTTCCCTGCTCTACCTGGAAATGCTGTGGCTTGAATCTTCTGCATGCAGAACATGAGCTCTACCACTGAGCTAGGGCCCTTCCCCCAAAGAATAAAGGACAATGTCTTCATTTCTATGTACAGTAATACCTTGGATTGCAAGCATAATTCGTTCCGGAACCATGCTTGTAATCCAAAACACTCTTATATCAAAGCGAGTCTCTGGCGGGCGTGAGCGGGGCCGATTTCAGCCTGCTACGCCCGCTTGAGGCGAGCGGTTACATCCCTACACTTGTCTTGCAAGACCTTGCTCGTTTATCAAGTCAAAATTAAAAAAAATTTTTTGCTTGTCTTGCAAAACGCTCTCAGACCAAGTTACTTGCAATCCAAGGTATTACTGTAGCTGTTTTCTTGACTTTTCTTGGGACACCTTTTACAGTCATTTGGCCTTTCTACTTGCCATTATCAATTAACTGCCTACCATATACAATTGCTTAAGCAGCAACATAAGGCTCATGGAATGGATACAAAATAATTTTAGATATCTTTTTTCCAAAACATTAAGAGGTACTTCCCAGAAAAGGTGTTCCTATGTTTACTAGCTCTCTTGATGTGAAAATCCTATGCACTGACCTTCTTACACAGGATACCTACAGAATAAACTCAAGAGCTATTAAACCATGAAATACTATGATTGCCATTTTCATCAAACTACTCTTATAAGCAGGCTTCATGTTTTAAGAAAGTGTTTATGGATGTCAGGAATGAAATCAAAATACAAAAGTGAGAATATATAACTAAAAGTATAGCATTCTTCAAGCTATAGCTACCCACTTGAATTAACAACAGTTCTACTTCACTTTCACTAGCAGTACTTCACAATTAGAATAGATCAGGTAATTCTTCTCCTAGATAACCCAAGGACCATGCTGATAATTCTAGGTCTCAAAGCAATGTCTCCTGAAGAAACAGAGTTGGGCAGAGCAAATACCATATGCTCAATATGTATTTATTTATTGCAGGAAAGTATAGGAGAGCCACAACCCTTGTCTCATTGTTACGCATGTGTTGAGCAGGAGTAGTACAATCTCAGTTGCACTCTGAGCCCCATTACTTTCAAGTTATACTGAATGTTGGATGGAAATAGAGTGTAGTAGCTTTGTTTAAAGATGGTTGTGGAAGACCAGCAACTGGGTCTTCTGCGCGAGTTCGGCACTTAACGGGTTAACCGGAACTGAGATACAGCCTGTTAAAGCAAGTGTACGCTATTTAAACTCGTACGTGGCTTAAAGGAAGCACAGGAGTCTATTCGCATCAAAGAATAGACGTTTTATTTACTACAGGTTAAATGGAGTGGAACTAATAGACTTCTAGGAATACTATGCATAAACAAGACCTGGTCGTGACCTCAGATCCATAAATGACTTGGTTCCCAGGCTAGTGTATTGTAGCAAAGCGTTACCTTAGACCAAAGACTTTACACCGTACAGCTTCTAGCCTGACTCCGAGCCCGCTGGCTCGGGGAAGAGAACTGCTTGACCCAGCCAGAGCTGGACTTGGACGTTGTCAGCTCACCCATGTTCCCAACAACCTTCTTCGGGTGGGTAGAGGGGTTTTCTACCCCGTCCCTCCCCCTCTCCTTGCTGATCAGGTGGGCTTATTCCTGCCCCTTTGCGGTCAGTTGGGCTTATTCCTGCCCGGGAAAGGTGACGTCTGGCAGTTACCGGTTCCTTCAGGGGATACTTTGCAGCTCTTTGAGACTGCCCTTTACCTCCAGGTGATCCATGTGTCCTCTTGTGGATTCGGGTAGATGTTTCCCTATTGTATACCTGTCTGGCCAGACCTGCACCTCCTGTTTTCCCCCCTGGTGGGGGATTATGCAGACAGGGGTTGTCAGGGGGAACTACGTGTGGCCGCTAAGGGGAAACTATGCTGGGGTTCATGCCACTGTGGGTGCGCAGGCTTTCTCCACAATGGTATACAAAGATAAACATTCACATACATCCAGAATTAATCAATTAAACATAAGGTATGCTTCAGGTGTGTTGTAGGGCTCTGTACATTTGCTAGCAGTATTGCATGCTGAATAAACTTCCACCTCCCAGAGTTCATGTCATTAAAATCCACATTGCAAAAACTTTAGCAAGTAAAAGAGTGATCAAAACATGAAAGCAACCTGGAGACATGGTAATTTAAAGCTGCATACTGTGTCTTTTTTTGCTCATTTTGGTGTTATATGTACGTATGCGGCATGTGCTGCCTCTAGATCTCCTAACTGAAAAACAAGAGCTCCAAGTGGCAATTTACTGCGTACTGACCCATGCATATTTTATTTATTTATTTAATATATTTATTTACCGCCCATCAGCCAAAAGGATCCCTAGGTGGTTTACAAGAGAAACAGGATAAAAACAATAATCTTAAAACCAAAAGTATCATTAAAATAGAAATAGAAATACAATATAATATAATATAATACAATACAATAAAACAAAAGCAGCCAGATGAACCAGATCAGAGGTACAGTAGTGATAATAAAAATGGGAATAAAAATCTAACCATTAAAATATTGGGTAAATAAAAAGGTCTTCACCTGGCGCCTGAAGGGATAAAGGGTTGCATAAAACCTGATGGCCTTGAATAGGACACAGCATGTGGATATTACATTCCTAATCAGATTCCTTTTTTAATTTTCTGAACTAGCTAATGTTTAGGACAAATAAGGGGGCACACTTAAAAGATTTGAAGGTTCTGAAGAATTTGGAACTATATCAGAACAGGTCAACCAGAGACAAATGCAGTGATCTGAAGGGGTGAAATGTGAAGAAATGTATACCTTACCATATGTTGCAAATGTTCTTCTCTGTTGTTCAAACATGAAATCATTAATGTGTGCTGGTTCTGTATATCCAGAAAGCATATTCCTGGGTGCAGCCATCTGCTGAGTCCTAAATGGATTCACTGGCCCAAACTGCATTAAAAATAATACAATAATTGCAAGGATATCCACTGGACAGTCATTAAGGACCACTTCACACATGACATTTTACTTACACAGATACACATAACCATGTATTTATTACATTTTTATCCTGCTCTTCCTCCAAGGAATTCAGGGGAGCATACATGTTCTCCCCCACCCACAACAACCCCATGATATATATTAGACAGAGAAAGTGACTGGCCCAAGGTTACCCAGTGATCTTCATGGATAAGTGGCATTTGAACCTGGGACTCAACAGTTCTAGCCCAGCATTCTAACTACTATACCACACTGGCTCTATATATGAGCCACTCTATATTAACTGTGGGGAACATGTGGCCTCCAGATGTTGTTGGACTCCCAAAATCCATCAGTCACAGCCAGTGGTCAGGGATGATGGGAGTTGTAGTCCAACATCTGGCAGGCCAGAGGTTGCCTACCCCTGCTAGTTCTTTGAGTGTTTTTTTCCACAGAATTATGGTAGACATTTTCCCTGCACTAATGTAATACGTCATGTATGAAGCAACATGCTAGGTAATTATCTGCCAAATAATCTGAAATGGAAAGAGAATTCCTTTCAAAGAAGACAACTTGTTTTGCTTTCAGCAGTCCTTCTGTAGAGTAATACAATTGCAGATGATTCAGAAATATATTAGTGGATTATAGTGCAACAATAAGCATTTTACATGATTTTCTTTTTCATTTTGAGAGCCTTTTGTCCAAAAGTAGCAGCACCAAGAAAGCTTAACTAGAAAAATAAAATGGACTGGTGCAGACAAAGTTTTCCATTCTCTTACACATGGTTAAGAAACTGGAAATGATCCATAGGCCCAGAAATGCCCTCTCCTTATTGTCAACTATGTGTCACATTACATCTGCACCACAATTAAAGGTAACCTTGGTTAGCTTTAAATCTGGGGTTGAAGTTGATTTTGTAAATCCTGGTAAAATCTATCCAAGGTTAATCTTAACCTCAGTGCAGACATAATGCTACACTGTGATTAACACTAAAAATGGAAGGAGTGGAAAAGTTGTGTAACAGGGAAAAGGAAGGAGCTTGTAAACCCCTTGAGTACTCCCTAACCCTCAACCATAGTTAGAGCTCAGGAAACATAATGGGTTGGATCCAGACTTGTCCCTCTATTCACTGAAGGAATCAGAATCCAGCAGAGGTTCCTTGCTGAAGGAACAGAGAGGGGCAGCATTTTTTGCCAATTCCTACTTCCCCCTGACAGCCCCCAGCGCCACCTCCAACAATGTTCTGTAGGGTCCCCCAGATCAGATTTTCGGGGGTGTTGAGCGGGAGTGGTAATCAGATAAAATCACCTCTCCCAATTCTACCTGTGCTGGAATCTAGTTTGCAGTTCTGCTCTGCACAACTCTGCACCCCACCCTATATTTGCATCAGACTTCAATGTTTTAACTAATTGTTTGATGCTATTGTGCAGTTTTAGATTCTGATATGTTTCCATGTCAAGTCTTACCTAATATGTTCTACTAAAGCTGCATAAAATGTCAAGGGAGACACAAAGACTAAGAATTCAAGAGGGAAATAATATAGCAGTAGACTGCCAAGGTACTGACCTGATGAAAGTAATATGCTCTTCATAAATTAACTACTGGCATAGATACAAGTAGTTCTAACCCACAGAGAGACTAAAGTTATCAGCAATGAATGAGTCCATAACCACCTGTCAGAAAAGTAATATTGTGCCCCAATTGCTATACTTAACGAGATTTCTTTCATGCATTGTTTGCTCTTCCCAATTCTCAAGAGACTTCAGAAACTCAACCTTGTATTTTTGTTTATTGAAGCATTCCCTTATTCTCCTTTACTTTTAATACAAGATGAAACTTCATGAGCAGTATATTTATACCTAACCTGAGTTTTTTAATTTAAAAAACTGGAAAATTTGCATGCCCTGTATAATTAATATATTCTTCCTTCAGATTAGGTTTACCATGGGAAATGCTATTACTGATTGGCTATACCTAGAAAACTGCCTCAAGCTTACAAAAGATAACTTTCAGCGCCAATTTTTAGATTCTGACAGCTCCCTCTATTAAAACTAACTACGGTATATTATATTTTTATACTGGTTGCTTGTTCCCTGAGGTGTTTTTCCATAGTGAATATTCAATTTCAAGATTAAAATATTCTTAAGTCCAGTTATTTGACAGTTGTTATATAGTAGAGACTATCATCCAACTCCCCCCTCCCCCATACTTCAGTTTGGCTTACTAGGCATTCTGTCTTAAGGTTTCTATCCTTTTAGGAGTTGTGAACTTCAAAAGGGAAATTGACTATAATGCTTTCTGAATTCTCAGGTGCTGATCATACGCCAATAAATCATATTGCTAATGTAGAAAATAATAGATTCACATTATAATTTGCAAACTCAGAAAAACAAGTAACATGTAAAAATGTAATACACAGATGTTACATGAAGTCCAGATCAGTGTACTTTAAAATTTTAGTACATACAAAGTGGCTGTCTGTTACCACTCTGTATATTATGTATGCTTTTGGGTACAGAGATGCACAAATGACCCTCACATCTCTCAAACCATTAGACATAGTAATAGGTGGACGAATCAAAACAAATTTCTTGCACTACATATGAATGTCGACTATGGGTCAGGCCAGGAATCCTTCAGAATTACACTTTGGGTTCCCTCAAGCTTACAGATCTGACATTTCATTGAAAGAAAAAAGGCAGTCTATAGTATACCCACCAACTGTCTAATTCCATAGATGCAAGAGAAAAAAAGAACTATAACCCCTGGCTATGAGATTATAAAGCTATAAATATATGTTTCTCTGACTCATCTTGTCTACTATTTCCCAGGCCAAAAACGAAATATCCGGAGCATTCTGATCAGACCTGGAGATGTATTTCAAGTGTGTCAGTTCCATGATTCATGCTTGAAGGATACCTAGATGTTCACCAGGATATTCTACTGATTAACACTTGAAATTATCATTTTGTATTGTAAAGATTTATTGCCTTGCCCTGTATGTGTGTACATACTATATTTTTGTTCATTATAGGATTTCCAGTTCTATAGTTCAAACTCTTTAGTTTGCTGAACCTCAGATCACAATTTATGGAGATATTTCAAGAATTTACAATGCAATCCTATGTCTACTCTGAAGTTAGCCCTATTGAGTTCAATGGGACTTATTCCCTGGTAAATGTATATAGGATTGTGGCCTTATATCATACATATTTAAATACAATAGGTGTTTATTTTTAAGACCCTTTTCATGCATGATTTAAGCATTCACAGGATATTTCAGAAATCTCACTGAACAAAATCAGCTAACATGAATACAAACTATACTCAGACTTTAAAAAAAACAAAAAAAAAACAGTTTGCTTACCTCAGGTGCAAACATGGTGTCATAGGTTGGGTTATATTGAACTTCCTTGGTAGTTGGATCAAGGTGAACTCCTGTTTCCACATCTTCCTGGAAAAGTCAACAGAATTTTAATGGAAATACTTATTTGATATGATATGATATAATACCTATTCTTAGGTATTAAACAAATTACAGAACTTGCAAAATTCTCAGCTTTTAGTTCCATGTCCTACATTTAGCTCTAAGGCACTAAGTGCTAATAACTACTCTTTTTTTTGATGTGATATAGTCCTCCCATTGAGAATGTTTCCTGTGGACAAACTTTATATGAACAATAACATAACATATATGAAATTGGTCCCAAGAAAATGTTTCTAAACTTGGTGCAAGAAAACATTAAGAGAAAGCTTATGCTGATTCCAAATGGAGAAGTTTTTGGTGTCAAGAGTACCTATTTATCCATACTACTTTCTACCTTTGGGAGCAATATAGCTTCCCCCAGTTCCTAGTTAGTGCTGTAATGCATAACCAGTCATGCAGAAGCTTGTCCTCTGGACAAGCTTTTAAACTAGTCCAACAGGGAATGAGTAGGGAAAGCCTATGTCCTCTGGTTAGTACAGAGATGAATGCCCCTGACCAAAAGGATATTAACGGTGGCATTTCATCAGTATAGTTTAACTCCTCTGGGCTTACTGTAGTTATTACCATTGCTACACCACTGATGAATAAGTGAGCTTGGGATCCATTCCCAACTTCACACTGCACAGTCCTTCCAGCATCAGTAAGCTCCTCCAAAAGCCAAATGGATCTTCAACAAAGAGTTACTTTTCTGTTCTTGAGGCAACAAGACTATTTTCTTAGCCATTGATACAGCTTCCTTTCAGAGCTGTGTGCTCTCAGAACTGAACTAATCAAGATTCTGCACCAAGGAAAGCTGAATTCCAACACCTATCTATATATTATGCAAATTCACATTGTATTTCCTTAGCTTGCATAATTTCAACTGCTTCAGCTAGCCATGGGGAAAGACAATGAACTCAGTTACTGGAGCCACACACCTGACCACTGGGAACCCCACAGAACCCCTTTTTGAGTTTGGAGATTTCATTAGGATTTTCCACATCCTTCAGCTTCATGATGATGATGAGAAAAGCTGAGATTCTCTAGATCAGGGCTCTCCAACCTTGGGTCCCCAGATGTTGCTGGACTACAGCTCCCAGAATACCTTGCCATTAGCCATACAGGCTGGGTATGCTGGGAGCTGTAGGCCAGCAACATCTGGGGACCCAAGGTTGGAGAGCCCTGATCTAGATGCTGAATTGGGCAGCCAATATAAAATTCCATGGCTTTTTTGAAGATCTTTTGGGCAAGGTAGTCTCAGTTATTACACAGTAACTCTAGATTCACATTAAGACTTACTGTTCTGAAAATAGGTACCGGTATTTCAATATCAGGGGACAAAGACAGAGGTAGTGACATATTTTGGAAAAGGGTGCTCTTTGAGTGCAGCCATCCTATATGCCTGAATTGTCAGCACACATGTTGGCATCTTCATATTGTTGCCTGCACTGATTTATGGTGATACACTTGAATGAGTACAGAGAGCTGCACCAGGGAAAATCTGGCCTAGGCCTCATAGAAAAGGAGTGCCAAAGGACATCCAATGCCTAGTTACATGGGTGTGTGGCTAAGGACTGCCCATTTCATGATTCTGTTCTACAACAACTTGCAGTCTATTTATACAATACAGCACAACAAAAGAAACAATATAAAATTATGAGACAACATTTGCCGCTAAATGTAGATAACACATTCATCCATGCCATGCAAGCTTTTGAGGGAAGAGAGGGGAATTAGCTGCCAGATTATTTGAGTATTGTAACAATAATCAAGACATATTTTTTCAAGGATGGTATACCCATTTGGAGAATTAATTCTCACATAAATGATAGAAGGATGGATCCAGATTTAGTCATACTTACAGTAGATCTATTGAAATCAATAGGACTTAACTAAGTCATGACTAACTTAAGTCCCCTTTATTTCAGTGATTCTTCTCAAATAATGACTAAGTCTGGATCTAAGAACACCTGTTTTTGTTATTAAAATTTTATTGAAAGATCTTAATTTGTTTTAGAGCATTCTCCTTCCCACTTCCCCTAAATATCCTATTATTTATTTATTTATTTATTTATTATTAATATTTATTTATCGCCCATCTGGCCGGCAACCGGCCACCCTGGGCGATGTACACAGAATAAAATACATAAATGCAATAAAATACATTAAAGCAATATAAAAATTTTAAAATCTTAACCCACCCCATATTCCCGCCTGAACAACCAGGTTTTTAATGAGCGACGGAAGCTCATCAGAGAGGGGGCATGGCGGAGGTCACTCGGGAGAGAGTTCCACAGTACGGGGGCCGCCACAGAAAAGGCCCTCTTCCTCGTCCTCACCAGTCTAGCTGTTCTGGCTGAAGGGACAAGGAGAAGGCCATCCGTGGCAGATCTTGTTGAGCGGCGCACTTGGTGTTGCTGGAGACGCTCCTTGAGATAAACTGGACCAGAGCCGTATAGGGTTTTAAAGGTCAAAACCAACACCTTGAATTCGGCTCGGCAAGCAACTGGTAGCCAGTGCAAATCCTTCAGCACTGGCGTGATGTGATCCCGCCAGCGGCTGCCTTTAACCAGGCGAGCCGCCGCGTTCTGTACCAGCTGCAGCTTCCGAACCGTCTTCAAGGGTAACCCCACGTAGAGTGCATTACAGTAGTCTAGGTGAGAGGAGACCAAGGCATGAACCACTGATGGGAGCAGGTGATTAGGAAGGTAGGGGCGCAGCTGCCGTATCAGATGGAGTTGATACAGCGCTGCCCGGCTCACAGCTGCCACCTGAGCCTCCATGGACAGCTGGGAGTCTAGAATGACTCCCAAGCTGCGGACCTGGTCCTTCAGGGGTAGATGTACCCCATTCAGCACCAGGTCAACATCCCCTAACCTCCCCTTGTCCCCCACCAGCAGTACCTCGGTCTTGTCGGGGTTCAGCTTCAGCATGTTCCTTCCCATCCAGCCAGCCACTGCCTCCAGGCACTTGGACAGGGTCTCAACGGCCAACCTCGGTGAGGACTTGAAACAGAGGTAGAGCTGCGTGTCATCCGCATACTGATGACACCGCACCCCAAACCTCCTGATGATAGCTCCCAGCGGCTTGAGGTAGATGTTGAATAACATCGGGGAGAGGATGGAACCCTGCGGCACTCCACAAGTGAGCAGCCGAGGGTCCGAAGCCTCCTCCCCGAGAACTACCCTCTGGTACCTTCCAGAGAGGAAGGACCGGAACCACTGCAATACAGTGCCTCCCAAGCCCAACCCCTCCAGGCGGTCCAGGAGGATACCGTGGTCAACGGTATCAAAAGCCGCCGAGAGATCGAGGAGGACTAGAAAGGAGCATTCGCCCCTATCCAAAGCCCTCCTCATATCATCCACCAAGGCGACCAAGGCCGTCTCCGTCCCATGTCCAGACCTGAAGCCCGACTGGCACGGATCTAAATAATCGGCTTCATCCAAGTGTGCCTTCAACTGAGCACCCACCACCCGCTCGATCACCTTGCCCAGAAATGGTAAATTGGAGACTGGGCGAAAGTTGTTTAAATCCTGGGGATCCAAGGAGGGCTTCTTTAGAAGCGGTCTTATTACTGCCTCCTTGAGGGTTGATGGCATCACTGCTTCCTCGAGGGAGGCATTCACCACCGCCTTGATCCCCTCACCCAGTCTCTCCCTGCAGCTCACTATGAGCCAGGACAGGCAAGGATCAAGCAAGCAGGTGGTCGGCCTCACAGATGAAAGCACCTTGTCCACTTCATCAGAAGGAAGAAGCCGAAACCGATCCCACAAAACCGGTCTGCCATTGGCCTCCTCCCGCTCACTCCCTGTGTCCACGACGCACGATATCCCACTCCTAATCCAATCGATTTTATCTGCGAAGTGCTTCGCTAAAGCCTCACAGGAGGCTTTAGACTGTTCCAATGGGTCCGGAGCGACTGGACCGACCAGACTCCGGACCACTTGGAACAGCCTCCTGGGGCAGCACTCCGCAGACGCAATGGAGGCAGCATAGAAATTCTTTTTTGCTGCCTTCACCGCCACCCGGTAGGCTGAAGATGCAGCTCTAACCAGTGTTCGATTGTCTTCGGAGCGGGAATTACGCCATCGGCGCTCTAGCCTTCTCACCTCGTTTCAGTGCTCGCAGCGACGGAGTGAACCATGGCGCCGCGCGCGCTCTGTTTAGGCGAAGAGGGCGCTTCGGAGCAACTCGGTCTAATGCCCTGGTGATTGCAGCATTCCAGTCGTCCACCAGGGTCTCGACCGAGCTACCGTTTGTGTGCTCCAATTCCCCAAGCGCGTTCAGGAATCCATCCGGATCCATAAGACGCCTGGGGCGGACCACCCTAATAGGTCCCTCACCCCTGCAGAGGGGTTGTGGCATCAAGAAATCCAACCCCACCAGATAGTGATCTGACCATGACAAGGGGGTGGCGGATATACCCCTGATTTCCAGATCATTTCCCCCCTCTCCAGAAACAAAAACCAAGTCCAGTGCATGACCGGCTACATGGGTAGGTCCAGTTAATACAGGGTGCAGCTCCCAGGAAGCCATGGTCTCCATGAAGTCCCGAGGTGCCCCCATGAGGACAGCCCCCGAATGCACATTGAAGTCCCCCAGCACCAATAGCCTGGGGGACAACACACGCACATCAGAGACCACCTCCAGCACCTCGGCCAGGGAGTCTGTCGTGCAGCGGGGTGGACGGTACACGAGCAGAATCCCCAGACTGCCCTTGGGACCCAACCTCCAGTACATGCACTCAATAAACTTGGTCTCCCGGAGAGGGAGTCTGGTAAGGACCAAGGACTCCCGGTAGATAACAGCCACTCCCCCTCCCCATCCCCCAACCCTTGGCTGCTGGGCATACGAGAAACCAGCCGGACACAAGGCCGCCAGAGTTGGAGCAGCGGCCTCGTCCAGCCAGGTTTCCGTAATACATGCCAGGTCCGCACCCTCATCCAGGATCAAGTCATGGATGAGAGATGTTTTCTGGGTAACGGACCTGGCATTGCACCCGATACCGAAAATACGTATCTGCCAAAAAGCCACAAGAAGTAAATTACAGAATACTGTACTGACAAAGATGTTATCACACTAAAAGACACTCTTTGCACTAGCTGTTGCCCACAGTGCCTATTTTATTTTTGCTTCATAATTTATTCTAGACTGGCTCATTTTCCTTTCTCAAATGACCCCCCCTTGTTATTTACAAGATTCCTACAATGTTCATGGGAACCTCTCAGTCTACTTCAGTGTAGTATGGCCAGCTGAATGAGACTGAATAATTGCTATTTCTAAATGAAAAATTGATTACTTCCATGTGAGTAAGCTACCATAGTGCTAGTGGCAATACACCCATGTGTCTGTCCCTTTTGACCAAGCTATTGTGCTTGGTTGATTTCAGCCATTCAGTTCAAACTGTAAAATCAGAGGGAGATGGGAAGCTGTTCTCAGCTACTCCAGCCTTCCCCGACCTAGTGCCCTCTATATGTTTTGGACCAACTCCCATCAGCACCACCCAGCATGGCCAATGGTAAAAATGCTGGGAGTTATAGTCAAAACCCTATGGAGGGGCTCCACATTGGGGAAGGTTGAGCTACTCCAACTCATTGCCCTAAGGCAAGGGATGAGGATCCTTTGGCCCTCCAAATGTTGTTGAACTACAATTTCCATCATCCCTGACTGGCTGCAGCTAATAAAAGCTGTAGTCCAACAAAAACTGGTGAGCCACAGGTTCCACACCCCTGCCTTAAGGCTTGATGTCCTATAACTAAAGTATCCACAGACACCTACACCACCTTTTGCTCCCCTAAAAGCCACCAAGGAAAGAAATTACACAACCACCTAGCGCAGCTTACTCAGTTGAACTTTTCTTATCAACCAGGAAGTTCTGAACATTAAAATTAAATCTCCCTGTAGGTTAAAATCATTGGAATCCAAAGCACAGCATACCGTATACTGTTTTTGCTTGTTGATGGGGGATTTTCAGCTACCTCCTTCCAGTGGCAAGCCCCTGAGCAGGCTGAGCCCACTAGGGTGACACCCATATGGTGGAACGGGCTGCCACTGGAAGGTAATACTGCCTTCCATGATTGAATGGAAGGCTAAGTTCTCGACAGGGTAATAAATGGTTCCTCTTATGAGGTTCTTTAGAAAATTGTCAGCATAGAGCACCTACTGATGGTTGTATCCAACTGTGTCTTTCTGCCAGCAGAACAGACACTGCTGGCAGAATTCCCCCTCTCCCATGCAGCACCTTGTGTGCCCCCCCAGATCTGCTATGGACAGTTGGGGACCCTCCAGAGCAGATTTGGAGGGGGCATTCAGGGATGGGGAAAGGAAGGGAAAGTTGCACTGAATTCTAATAATGGCTAGGATTTAAAGAGGTGTGTTAGATGAACCCAAGGGCTCTCTCCCAGTGGGATTTTGACCTCTGTTCTTTCATTAGCCAACACCCATGGGCATATAACTATCTGATTTTGAAAATCCCATCAGACTGCCATATGACATAGGTGGCTATCCTAGAGAAGCAGAAATCTTTCGATACACTGGACTAATTGTGTGTGCTTTTTTATCCTAGCCAATATCTTGTCTCACAATCCAGAGAATTGCAGGTCTACTTCCACACGCCCAACAGCATTTTGGAGTAAAGTTTCTTGCACTGCAGCTTCCTCATGCTGCGTGACAAACTGCTTTTGAAATTCAGTTTAGTTTCAAAAGGTGTGTTAAAAATACAAAGCATGGGGATCTGTAGTCTACTGTACACACATAAACTGTTTAGCAAGCCTAAAGCAACTCTCTGAATTATAGACTTTTTCCTCTAGTTTTAACAATGCCTTTCCCTTTCATCATAGGGCCTACATTGTCTTTGCAAATTTCATCCTCCGTGACCTGTGACACCCAGAACTGAATATGCAATTCAGATGTAGGAGTGAACACACCCTGCACTGAGAATATTATGTCAGACCTGGAGTATTAGTGGAAATTACTATCAGACCTGATACTTACACCTGGCTGAGAAGCACATGTTTACTACTGTGCTGTTCTTGAAGAACACAATTAAGTACTTGATGTAGTTCCAATTATGACTGGAAGACCAATGTAGACACAATTCTTAACCATGATTAGTACTTTAGTTCTGGTTAAAACTCAGCAGAGACGAGATCATGATTTAGCTAAATTCTATTCTCAATGGCCATACTGACCACAGAAAATTCTGCTTGCCATCTTGCAAGAAGAAAGGTGGGGGAATGGCCTTAACAATTACTTGCTACAGATCCAATGCTTACCTACTGTATAGTAAGCAAACTTCAGTCAGACCATGATTAACCATGATTTAATGAACACAAACACAGTTAAGGAAAACAAACCATGTTTAAGTGTTATGTTCAGCCCTATGCAAAGACAGGTACTCTGTAGTCCTAAATGTAGGTCAATATCTTTTGTACAGTATGGGTCTCTCTAACCACAGGAGTCAATTGTTACTTTTTAAACACAGATAATGACACAAAGGACCCCTCTTACTAATTTAATAACAATCTGATGAAGCATTTACTTACAAACTTTAAGCCTTACAAAGGTTTAAACACAACCTTTTCTACAGCTGAGAATAGGAAGGGGAGGGACAGCCTCTGTTTATAAGAACATTTAGAATAGCCTAAATAGAGTTCAAATGTGTGCTCTGCCTTGATCCTTTAATAAAAGGATTACAAGGGATAGGATACATCAGCAATTCAGTGAGCTACTTTGCATAATACACCATCTAATCCGGGACTTGCAAACCAGAATGATAAGTGTGTCTTACTAGCTTTGCCTATTAAAAATGATGTCCACACAACATTCCATGGTTTGTGCTTCAGTGGTGTTGTAGACTCACTGTCTGACCTCATTCTTTTCATAGCAGGACCGTCTCAGTTCATTCACCTAGAATGACAACAAGCTACTGGTATATTCACAAACCCTGCTCTTTAACTGGAAACAATTATACTAAGAAATTAATCTATTCACTAGGCCACATAAAATTGTACCAAAGAGTAGCACAATTATCTGACATATGCTGTTCTTCACATTACGTTGGAAGCTCCCCCCACTACCCCTGCTACAAATTTCAATGTTCTTAATGAATTCTAGACAAATTCCTTAACATTTATGGGAATTTATTTTGATGGATCAACAATGCTATTATATGATATACATTAATTCTTGCAGAATAGTGAGGATAGTTATCCTATTAAGGATACAAGACTACTATGCAACGAATCCAGTTGTCAGTAACAGATGTAACTGCATAACTAGCAAGCATCTTCATAGTTAATTAGTTAAATAAGACAAAAGTCTATTCTTGCTGTAATGTCAGAAATCCATTATTTTATCTCATTCCTCTTTCCTGTTAGAAGTATTTTATTCATCCAGCAGCATGCAACAGAGAACAGCCGGTGACATGAACAATCCTCATGAGGATAATTATAGCTATTCTGGTTCTCCTGTATTGTTAGCTCAACTTCTGCATTATTTCAAAACCACAGGTTCACTATTCTCTCTCTAAAACGCAGGGGTCTTTGAATTAAAGCACAGGTTGTATTAATTCAGCTTTTACTTACCAGGCCCCTGTATTCACCATTTTCATCAAGAAAATCATTTTTTTGTGCAAATGACTTCCTGATAATCTTGTTTCAACAAGTATATTCTCTGTGAAAATATCTTCAGAATTCCTCTGTTTCAACCCCTTTGATATTGCACTGAAAAAAGTGCAATACCAACGTCCATACCAAAATATGGCTATGTCACCATATATGATTCTGGTACAATACTGTACATTCTAAAATTCAAACAGCTTGGACACTTGGCAATAGACTTTTAAAAAACACAAGAAAATTAGCACAAACTTGGATGTCTGCCAATATAGATTCATAGATTATAGAGTTGGAAGGAGCCTACAAGGCTATCGAGTCCAACCCCCTGCTCAATGCAGCAGGAAACTAGAGGAGGGGGTCTCCCATCCAAGTAACAACCAGGCTTGACGCTCAGACAAGCTGAGCCAGCATAAGCCACAAATCCCCTCCCCTTAAATAACACTATATGACTAGAATATAACTGGGATAACACCTTCTAGGATTTCTCATGTTAAGGGTGGCCTTTGAACATGCCTCAGTTCCTTGCTGTTCAAATTCTCTCCATTTTTGTATTATACATTTATCACATTTATTGTATCATCACATTTTTGTGTAACACTAACAAAACATTTGTTTTTAAAAACCCATTAAAAAAACCCCAAAGAGGCTGACAAAATAATCTAGCATTTACGGAACACAAATAATACATTGTAGCTGTTTAATTAAACATTAACATGATAAAAGCAAATGAATGAAGCATTGTCTACTGGATTTGTCTTCTTTAAATTACATACAAGTCTCATAGATAAATACAACTCCTAATCTTGAAGGCATTGTTCAGGTTTTAGTCAAGAGAAAACAACTGCATGGGTAAGAGGCCTATTTGGGCTGCCTTTAAAAGTGATTCAGAAGCTGTAGCTAGTACAGAATGCTGAGGGCTGCCTCCTTACAGAGACAAATCATTGGGAGCATATTACTCCTAGCTTAGCTCACCTGCAGTGGTTGCCTCTTTTCTTCCAGGCCTATTTCAAAGAACTGGTGGTGACCGTTAAAGTTATACCGGTAAATGGTCTAGGTCAGCCTTCCCCACCTTGGTGTCCTCTAGATTTGTTGGAGTACAACCCCTTACAACCCCAGCCAACATAGCCAATTGTCAGGGATGATGAGAGTTGTCTCCAAAACATCTGGAGGGCACTAGGTTGGGGAGGCTGGTCTAGGTTCTGTGCACCTTAAATAGGTTCTGCGTACCTTCTCATGTATGTACCTCCCCATGCTTTCAGATCTGAGAGAGGAAGCCTACTCTATGTAACATCCTTTACAGGTGTGAGGACTGCAAGTACAGGTCTTCTCCATATGGTGCCTGTACTCTCCCTTAAGAACCCTGTCGGGGCTAGCTCTCCTAGCCCCTCAAGTTCCGACTCCCTAAATCCAAAACAGCACTGGTCAGATTCAGTGGGAATGGACTCTGAAACGGAAGGGGAAGGGGAGGGAGAAGAGGAGGCAGGAGCGGTGCCACTCTTTGACGATGACCAGGACACAGCTGCGCCATCAAGGTTGCAGTCAGAGGCGAGGGGGGGGAGTGGGGGAAGAATCTCTGGGAAGGCAGAGCGGGGGGGGGGGGAGGAGAGGAAGAGCTCCTGAGGAGAGGGGGGAAGCCAGCCTCTGTGACAGATCCTCGAGAGTGGCGTAATCGTCGATTAGGTAGGCAGGAGCAGCTGACATTTCTTCATCGCTTGGCTCAGCTGGCTAACAAGACTTTTGACCCACCTTAGGGGCGGAGTGGGTTCTCTGGTTTGAGGGTGGGAACGAGCGAAACGCCTCAGTGCGGAATCAACTGTTGAACATTCCTGACCTCCCATTGACGGATAGAGGGTCTTGAACTACTTTCTTTACTTTTGTGTAACACTTTCCTGCAACCACCTGAGTTGCCCTGCTTTTGCTTAATAAAGCTTTACAAAGAAACCCATGAGCTGTGCTTGACATTCTGGCTGGAGAGAGGGGAGTAGGAGCGCGCGCAAGAGAGAGACTGGACAAACCCCTCACAGAATTAATTACAGATGAATGTGATAGGGAAGGAGACATAAGAAAGGACCTTGTAACTCACATTAACATAACTTTGGGTTGTATCCAACCATGTCCTTAAACCAGCAGAACTGACATTGCTAGCAGATTTAATTCCCCCTCCCTGTGGCTCATGCTGGCTCAGCTTGTCTGAGCGTGGAAAGCTAAGCAGGGTCAGGCCTGGTTATTACCTGGATGGGAGACCCCTCCTCTAGTTTCCTGCATTGAGCAGGGGGTTGGACTCGATGGCCTTCTAGGCCCCTTCCAACTCTATGATCCTATGATTCCCCCCTGCAGTCCCCCACATGCCCCCCCCAACTCTGCTCGAGGGTTGGGGAATCCCTCAGAGCAGATTTGGGGGGCATGCAGGGGGACATGGGAAGGGAAACTCCTACTGCATGAACAGAAGTCTGCTCACATAACATTAGTTTTAGTCCTTTATGTATAATTAAAATGAATGGGAAATCTTAAGTAATTTAAGTGCTATTGATTTTTGTTACTGTGCACTGAAATACGCTTCTCCCCAAATCCTATGCTTTTACTAGGCAATTAAAAGTATTGCATCATCAAAATGAATCACTGAATACTTAATTTGTTCCCCTAAATCCTTCTTCATCCTTTTCTCTTAATCTTGATGGAGTTCCTATTTCTTTTTCCTCTCAAGCATGTAGCACAGCTATAGGTTGATAGGATAAGACATGTTTTGCATTGTCATTCTCCAGATGTGCTAGGGCTTCCAGTGCACCAGGCAATGGACTGGAGGGCTGTCTCTTCCTAGTACAGGGGTACTTTGGGATAATAAGGAAAGATTATGGTTTTTAGATAACTGAAGTGGGGAGGAAGTGAACCCATCTTCCCAGTTCTCTGCCTGCAACACCAATAGAGTGGACTGCACTGCAAATCCCCATTTCTGCGCAGAGGTTGGTAAAAACATGTTAACTACTAGTGCCTGAACATAATTAATATAATTGCTATGCCAACAGCAGAAACTATCACTGTTGTACTTATACAACCAGACATAGGTGTGGAGGAAGGGGGGGGGCTGGCTGACCCGCCACCCCCCCACCCTTTCCTACCCCAAAGGACCCAAGACCCCCAGAGATCTCAAGGTACCAGATTGCCAGCCTCAGCTGTCTGCAATCCTACTTGAATCTCTGTTCAGGGACTTGCCTTTGTCTATAACAGTGATGGCAAACCTTTTTGAGCCCGAGTGCCCAAACTGCAACACAAAACCAACTTATTTATTTAAAAGTGCCAACACTGCAATTAAACCTGAATACTGGGGTTTTAGTTTAGTAAAAACAACTCATACAGTTGTCTGAACTAATTAACATCTTTTGTCTTAAAAGAAAAACACAATAACTTTGGGTCAGTCACTGACTCTCAGCCTAACCTACCTAACCTAACCTACCTCACAGCCTAACCTACCTCACAGGGTTGTTGTGAGGGTAAAATGGAGAGGAGGAGGAGGATTATGTAAGCTGCCTTGGGTTCCTTGAAGGAAAAAAGGCAGGGTATAAATAAAATAAATAAACAGCATGAGAAAAATATATTAAAGTACATTTAAAAGCCTAGTAGGAGAATAAAAATGCATTTGCCTGGCACCGAAAGGATAACCATATTTGGCAACTGGTGGACCTATATGCGGAAAGGATTCCACAAAGGGGACACCACCACTATATTCCTGCCATGTAGAATACCCATGTAGAATACCCATGTAGAATACCCATGTAGAAGCAACACTAAGCCCAGTGCAACCCCACTATATTCCTGCATATAGTGCAGGACAAAAGGCGGAAAAAAGGCGGGGTATAAATATAATAAATGAAATAAATAAACAGGGCTTTCAATGATACAATGATACAAACAGTTTTTTTCATTGAAACAGGGGTTTCAATGAGACAAACAGCCTGTGGAGGGAGAGGAGAGCAGGGGCGGGTGAGCGGGCGGGAGAGCCCCCGGTCCCAAACGCGGCCTTCGGTGGGGCAAACTGCGGGAAACCAGCCCGAGCCCCCGCCCCGTTCAGGCACCAAACGCTGCCACTGTAGTCACGGCTGGCAGCTCAAAGAGAGGCTGGTGTCTCCCAGGACTGACGACCGGCTGCCGCCTCGCTGGGCGAAAGGGCGCTCTGTTTTTGGGCGAAAGGTCCAAATGAAGCCCGCTGGGACGGGGATGGCTGGGCGGGCTCGCTCACCGGTGGGCACGATCGCGACGAAGCTCCAGCTCGCCCTCACACAGCGGATTTGCTCGGGCTCGCCCAGCGCCACTGGCTCCAGCCTGGCCTCCGTCGCCGCCCCGAAGCGGAACCCGAACTACTGCTGCCGCCGCCGCCACCCATCGCTCTTCTGAGCGGCGCGGAGCATCCTCCACGTCGCTCAAGCCACCGCCGCCGCCGCCTCTGGACCCGCCGTCGCTGCCCGTCGCGTCATGTCCGGCGCGCTGGATCCCCGCGCTCTGTTTTTGGTGGGGGGGGACCAGGGCAACAGGGCTGTTTAAGCCCTGTTGCCCTGGTTCCCCCCCACCAAAAACAGAGCGCGGGGATCCAGCGCGCCGGACATGACGCGACGGGCAGCGACGGCGGGTCCAGCGCGGGCGGCAAGGGGGCAGCAGGTAGGCCCGTCGGCCCGGCCCACCCGCCGCGTCACGGCCTGAGCCCGGGCGCCCAGCATGGTGACTCTCCTATGGCTTACGTGTCAGCAGAGCGGTCCACACGTGCCACCTGTGGCACGCGTGCCATAGGTTCGCCATCACTGGTCTATAACCTGTATTTAGTTACTGAACCAAGCAGAGCAATCCACAAACACCATGTGGGGTAAAACCAAGAAAGGTTTATTCTGGTAGCATTTTACAACAAAAGGTGGGAAATGAGAGAAGCAAAAAATAGAGAGACACTTTGGTACAAAGTAAAGCTGCAAAATAACAAAACCTGATTCCTTAATATCTCCCAGGCACACAACTCTGTTACCTGGGGGTCAGTTCTCTTCCAGGGTTAGATCCAGCACAGCCTTGCTGCCAGGGAGGACTACTTCACCTACCCAAAGGTCCGAGATGGGTAGCCCTCCACAAGGCCTGTCTTTACCAGAGCCCTCATTCAGCTAATTTCACCAGGAGCTACCTGGGGTCGTATCCTGAGGCCCCCCCGAAGGCTTGGGCCTCTCCTTGGCTTACCGCCATTGCTCCAACAGCTGGCAGCCATGCAATGACCAAAGACAAAGACCAAAACCCAAACGTTGGGAAATATACCTTCCCCCCCCTCCCCTCCTCTGTAGCTCTGCTGTCTTTTAGCCAATCATGATGCACTTCACCTGGCCAGGCAGGGGGAGGGGAACTCATGACTCTTGACTTACTGGGCCTGAACTACATCTGCATTTGAAAGCCGGGTCACTGTAGACTTTGGGACGCCAGCATACACACCCCGCCCCCCCCCCCCAGCCTTTAGCCGGTTCACACATGAGGGAGGATGTGTGTGTGTGTGTGCATGTAGGAACCCCCAAAGGCTCCTTCCTTCACAATAGGTTTGACTGAAAATACCAGATATGGTTTGGTCATATTTATGAGCCCTCAATTTGGCAAGAGATAACTTACATTATAAAGAGGAAAGGATAAAAATTCCTACATAAACTAGGTATGCAAACCCTTGAAAACAGATGGGCTGTCAAACAAAATAGCCCATCCACCCACTCAGCAATGTAACAAAAACCAAACTGCCATGCCTCTGAGCAGAGGGTTAAACATTCTAGTCATCAACTAATCTCTCAGTCCAAACCATCTTTAGTTGATGAAAGTGTTGGTTGGACTGAAATTCATGTAATGGTGTTTTTATTGTTTCTTTTTTTCATGATACCATGCAACTGATATAATTTAAAAATGCTAAGCCTGCCTTTGTTCTCAGTTAGGGAGGAAAGATGTAAGTGATGCAATAAATCATCATGTTTTGGGATGTTGCACTTGGCAACATTTGGTATCCCCCTAAACCAACCTTCCCCAACTTGGAGCCATCCAGATGTTTTGGATACAACTCTCAGGATTTCTGACCACTGGCCTTGGTGGCTGGGGCTGATGGGACCCGATGCCCAAAACATCTGGAGAGTACCAGGTTGGGGAAGGCTGACCTAAACTAAGCATTTATTTGCAGCAGCACACAGGTTGAATAAAGGGAAAGGTTGATCAAGAGAAACATCCTAATAAACCTAGAAGGCTCAGGAACTCTACCACCCAGCTTGTTGGTTAAAAATACATTTTATCCATAATTACTTGTCAATGACTGAAGCTTCAATAAATTGACACACATTAATGCAAACAACTATATCCTCTCATACCTGCTTGCCCATATCCCAAAACCTGCCAGAGAGGTGCTTTTTTATGTCCCAATTATGGCGGAGGCATGGTTGATGGGACAACAGAGAGGGCCTTCTTTGTGGCCACACCTAATTTGTGGAATTCTCTGCCCCGAGAGACTAGGTTGCCACCCTCTTTAACAGTGTTTCACTGCATGGCAATGACATTCCTGTTTAGGCAGGCATTTTATTGGATAGGTAAGTTTTACCCAATGTCTTTTATCTGCTGCATTTGCTTATTGTTGTTATAATATCAGTGTTCTATAATTTTGCTGTATTTTATTATTGGCTTTAATTGCTGTTATCTGCCCAAGTGGTGCATAAAAACCAGGAGGACAGGATAAATGAGTAAAATATCCAAATTACAGCTAGGCATACATTTTTATACGCTAGTCACTAGACTATTATACTGAGGCTAAACAGAGGCAATATGACCTGGAAGATTGTCCCATTAATAAATAATCATGTTGGGAAAAGGGCCATGCCCCTAAATTGGCTACAAAACACATTTCCATTCTTCTGTACGCAGGCGTGGCCTGGGAGCTCATTCTGTTCCTGACTCCCAGCTGAGCAGGAGCACAACAGGAGAGAGGCTCCAGCTGTTTTTGGGACTGTTTTCGGGACTGTGATAAGGCAAGCAGGCTCCCAGAGAGCGAGCGAACAGAGCGAGCGCACAGGGAAAGCAAACAGGAGTTTGGCAGCGGAGTTCGGCAGGGGAGGTCAAGGGGGAGGTCCCTAAAAAACAAAAAACAAAAAAAACAAACAAAAACAAACACACACACACACACACACACACATATATATATATATATATATTCTAGGAAGACAGAAACAGAGCACTATGGAAGGAAAGGACTCAGCAGTGGTGGTGACCTGCAAGGGGTGTGCAATGTTTGTTTTCCTGCCGGAGATCAACATGGCCTACACGTGCAACAAGTGCAAGCTGGTCACGCTGTTGGAAGAAAAGGTCAGAGGACTGGAGCAGCAAGTGTCAACCCTCAGGAGCATAAGAGAAAGTGAGGAGTTCTTAGACAGAACGGTGGATCTACAGCACCAAAGCACAGTACCGGAGCCAGAAGGGCAACTGCAGGATGAGGCGGAGTCAGAGACTGCAGAGGCAAGGGAAAATAACACAGGGGGAACTCCGTGGAAAAGGGTGACTGTTAGGAGCAGAAGAACTACAAGACACTCTGCGCCTGTGGAAGCAGTGGAGCTATGGAACCGCTTCCATGTACTTGAGGACGAGAGCAGAGGACAGCCTGCAGAGGACGGATTACCGGGCACCCAACGTGACAGCGAGCAAGAGGCTGAGGGTCAGTCAAGTGGAGGAAATCAAACCAAGGCCTACAGCAAGAGGAAGAGAAGAGTACTCGTAGTGGGAGACTCCCTCCTGCGGGGGATCGAAGCCAAAGTATGTCGCGAAGACCCATGGACTCGCCAGGTGTGCTGTCTCCCTGGGGCACGGATTAAGGATGTGACAGAACAGCTGCCGAGGCTCATGCAGCCCACCGACACATACCCCTTTCTTCTCTTCCACGTGGGTACAAATGATACTGCCAAGCGGAGTTACAAAGAAATCACGGCAGACTTTGAAGAGCTGGGAAGGGAACTCAAGAACTTCGGGGCCCAGATAGTTTTCTCATCCATCCTTCCAGTACTTGGAAGAGGCATAGAAAGGGAAAGAAAAATACTCCGAGTGAATGACTGGCTACGAAGGTGGAGCCGACGTGAGGGATTTGGATTCTGGGACCACGGGCTACACTTCCTGGAAGATGGACTGCTGGCAAAGGATGGGTTGCACCTCACAAGGACTGGGAAGAATGTGTTTGGACACAGCATGAGGAACTTAATCAGGAGGGCTTTAAACTGAATCCAACAGGGGAGGGAGACATAAACTCGGGGGTACCAATGGAAGAAGGCCTCTATGCCACAATGGAGAGAACAGCTCCAGCGGTGCCCATTGATAGTCTACCACAAAATGTAGGGGGAAAGTCGGACTATAAAGCACATAGTCTTCAATGTCTCTATACTAATGCCCAGAGTATGGGCAATAAACAAGACGAACTTGAACTCTTGATACATGAGGGCAAGTACGACTTGATAGGGATAACTGAAACCTGGTGGGATGACTCCCATGACTGGAATACAGCAATTGAAGGGTATAACTTGTTCAAAAGGAACAGAAGCAACAGAAAGGGAGGTGGAGTTGCACTGTATGTTAAAAATACGTATCTCTGCACAGAGATACAGGAAGAGGAGCTTGGCAGCCCCATTGAGAGCATCTGGGTTAAAATAAAGGGGGCAAAGAATAAAACGAACATGGCGGTTGGAGTCTACTACCGACCACCCAATCAAGGAGAAGATGAGGATGGAACTTTTGAAAAGCAAATTGCCATTGTTTCAAGGAGGCACGATGTGGTAGTAATGGGAGACTTCAATTTCCCTGATATCTGTTGGGAGACTTATTCAGCCAAACATGGCCCCTCCAAGAAATTCCTGACCTGTGTTGCTGATAACTTCCTCCTACAGAAAGTGGAGGAAGGAACTAGAGGATCGGCTATCCTTGACCTGATTCTAACCAACAGAGACGAGTTAGTGGATAAAGTGGCAGTTTCGGGAACTCTGGGGGAAAGTGACCATGTTATACTAGAGTTCTTGATTCTAACGGAAGCAAAAGCTGAGTGTAGCCAAACACGTACCCTGGATTTTAGGAAAGCCAATTTTAACAAACTCAGAACAATGATTAGTAAGATCCCATGGCAAGTGACTCTCACGAGAAAGGGAGCCCAGGAGGGGTGGGAGTTTTTAAAGAAGGAAATTTTAAAGGCACAATTGCAAACAATTCCCACAAGGAAAAAAGGCAGAGGGCAACAGAAAAAGCCAATGTGGCTTCACAATAAACTCAAAGATGACCTGAAAACAAAAAAGGACACGTATAGGAAGTGGAAGGAAGGACAGGCTACAGGGGAAGAGTACAGGCAGGTAGCACAGAACTGCAGGAATAGTGTCAGGAAGGCTAAAGCTGAGAATGAGCTAAGGTTAGCGAGGAATGCTAAAAGCAACAAAAAAGCTTTCTTCAGATACATGCACAGTAAAAGACAGAAGAAAGAACTGGTGGTTCAACTACGCAATGAGGATGGCAAATTGATAACAGAAGACAAAGAAAAGGCAGAAGTGTTCAATTCCTACTTCGGCTCGGTCTTCTCCCAAAAGAGGGTCTATGACCCCCCTGGCAAACCTGAAGTGCAGACTGAAGGGGCAGAATTGCAGCTTGAGATTGATAGGCAAATGGTCAAGGAGCACCTGATTACTCTGAACGAGTTTAAATCTCCAGGGCCTGATGAGCTGCATCCTAGAGTAATAAAGGAACTGGCAGAAGAACTCTCAGAACCACTGTCTATTATCTTTGAGAAATCATGGAGGACAGGTGAAGTGCCAGACGACTGGAGGAGGGCAAATGTTGTTCCCATCTTCAAAAAGGGCAAGAAGGAGGAACCTGGGAACTATAGCCCAGTCAGTCTGACATCAATCCCCGGGAAGATTTTGGAGCAGATTATAAAGAAGACAGTCTGCAAGCACCTTGAAAACAATGCAGTGATTACTAGAAGCCAGCATGGATTTGTCAAGAACAAATCCTGTCAGACTAATCTGATCTCATTTTTTGATCGGGTAACCTCCCTTGTGGACTGTGGGAATGCTGTGGACATTATATATCTGGACTTCAGCAAAGCTTTTGACAAAGTGCCTCATGATATCCTGATTAGTAAGCTAGCTAAGAGTGGGCTAGATGGAACAACTATCAGGTGGATCCACAATTGGCTAAAGAATCGGACTCAAAGAGTGCTTATCAATGGTTCCTTCTCAAACTGGGGAGAGGTAACGAGCGGGGTACCACAGGGCTCGGTCCTGGGCCCGGTGCTCTTCAACATTTTTATTAATGACTTGGATGAGGAGGTACAGGGAATGCTTATCAAATTTGCAGATGACACAAAGTTGGGTGGAACAGCTAATACTCTGGAAGACAGAAACAAAATTCCAAAGTGACCTCGATAGGCTGGAGCGCTGGGCCGAAAACAACAGAATGAAATTTAATAGGGATAAATGCCAAGTGCTGCACCTAGGGAGAGGAAACCAAATGCAGAGTTACAGAATGGGGGACACTTGGCTCAACAATACTACAAGTGAGAAGGATCTTGGAATTGTGGTAGATCACAAACTGAATATGAGCCAGCAATGCGATGTGGCTGCAAAGAAGGCAAATGCAATTTTGGGCTGTATTAATAGAAGTATAGCTTCCAAATCGCGGGAAGTGATAATTCCCCTTTACTCGGCACTGGTTAGGCCTCATCTTGAGTACTGCGTCCAGTTCTGGGCACCTCACTTTAAGAAGGACATAGACAAACTGGAGAGGGTTCAGAGGAGGGCAACAAGGATGATAAAGGGACTGGAAACAAGGCCCTATGAGGAGAGACTGAAAGAACTGGGCATGTTTAGCCTTCAGAAGAGGAGACTGAGGGGAGATATGATCGCACTCTTCCAGTATTTGAAGGGATGTCACACAGAGGAGGGCAAAGATCTCTTCTCGTTCATCCCAGTTTGCAGGACACGGAATAATGGGCTCAAGTTACAGGAACCTAGATTCCACCTAAACATCAGGAAAAATTTCCTGACTGTCAGAGCAATAAGACAATGGAATCAACTACCTAGGGAGGTGGTGGGCTCTCCCAGTCTGGAGGCATTCAAGGTGCAGCTGGACAGACATCTGTCAGAGATGCTTTGACCTGGATTCCTGCATTGAGCAGGGGGTTGGACTCGATGGCCTTGTAGGCCCCTTCCAACTCTACTTTTCTATGATTCTATGATTCTATGATGATGCTGTACTTCTCTCCCAAACGAAAGTGGGCCTAAGTAGATTGTTAAGGGTATTCTCTGAATACTGCCAAAAAGAACACCTAGCTGTGAATTATAACAAAACTAAGGTTATGGTGTTCTCTAAAAAACACAGGGTCCATAGATGGTATATAGATAAACAGCCAATTGAACAAGTTAAAGTTTTCAAATACCTCGGTGTCGTCTTTCAATCAACAGGGTCTTAGTTAGCCCACAAGAAATATGTGATGGATAAGGCGTCCCAGAGTACCAAAATTCTGACACGCTTTTTCTACACAAAAGGGGGCAACCATATACCCTCAGCACTTGAGGTTTTTAGAGCTAAACCTCTAGCACAACTACTCTATGGGGTCCAGATCTGGGTGGATCCCTATTTCAGATCTGTGGAAGCTGTTCAGTCTAAGTTCTTAAGACAAATTTTTTCCGTTCCATGTTGTGTTCCAAATGCATCTTTGCGTTTGGAAGCTAATCTCCCCTCAATTACTCTACAAGCCTGGGGCAGGACATTTAATTATTGGCTCCAGTTGAATTTAACTTCTACTGGCTTACTCCCCTTGGTCTTGCAGGATTCCCACGTGAGTGTTTGGATGAAGAGCACTATCTCTAAGCTGCATTCTTTCGGCTTATCATCACAGCATTTATTAACACTGGGATTTATCAAAGCAAAAGTCCTAATTAGACAGCGACTGCATGATATTGAGCAACAGAATAATTTGAACACTACAAGAAAATTTTGCCCCTGGTATGACTATTTTCCATCTAGCCTCTTCAACACATTGCCACCTTATTTGCAAAACTTAACAGTAATAAAGTACAGACGAGCCTTCACTCAGGCAAGACTGAACATACTGCCATCAGCTGTACTGCAGGGCCTTTTTAAAAGAATTCCATTGGAGAATCGCTTATGCCCATGCGGAGATGGCAGTATTGAAACAATAGATCATGTATTATTATCTTGTGCTTTCTATAAAGATCTAAGGAAAGAGGTGATTTCTCCTACTACTGTCATCTATTCCAGGGCGGTCAGTTACTGCTTCTGTGTCTTTTCTCCTCGCAGACCTAAACAAACAGGTCACCGTAAAAACCGCCAATTTTTTAGCCGGGGCAATTAAAATAAGATCTACCAACTTATTAGATACCTAATTATTCATAGCTTCTTGACTGAGCAGAAGTTCTTTTATTGACTCTATCTATTTGTTGTGTTATTGATTCTATTTATGTCTGAAGGACTATGTATTTTATGGCATTTTTGTTTAGTGCAAATTTCTAGAATGCAGCTAAGGTAATTTTAGTCAAGTATAATTTTGTTTTCTATTTCTGTATATTTTAGTACTTCATGCTAAGGCCGGTGGCTGATGCAAATAAAGAATTCACTTCACTTCACTTGGGAAAAGGGAATATATAAAATTAGTGTTAGGCTTTACACAAAAACTATGATACAGTACAGTGTTGAGAACTTTTGACACATCTACAAGTCTTGAAAATTAGTTATTACCGGTATATGAAATTTAAAATACACCAGTCAACAACGAATAAGGAAACAAAGCTTCATTAGCTGTTATCACATCTCTCATACATAAAATATTATACTGGGCAGCTCTTTACACTGACAAATTAACCTCTGTCTGGATATTCCTCAGTAAATGAATTGTGAACTGTTTTACATCCATTAAATAATGAATGACTTCTGCCATTCTATTAGCAAATCTGAGCTTTCCCTTATTCTTTCAAATAAATGTAAATGGTGCTCACTAGTATAATAATGAATAGACCATTTATACCATTCCTTTTTACAGTCAGAAGAGCTGATAGAATATTCTAATTGGTAGCAATTAAAATACAGGACACAAAATACAACATCAATTTCTGAAGGTAAATAATGAAAAATATGTATCTATTTACACATTGGAAAAATCTGGGCATAACATAACTCTGGTTATGTGGAAATCTCAAAGTGAATTTCTATAGTACTACAACCTCTTGTCAAATCCCTGATGCAGCTTGTAGTCTTAGACTTAGAGATTTAGACTCTAAGACTTAGAGAAACAAAAGAGGAGACCTCAAAGGTACACTGGAAATATTTTATTAAGCCCAACACACTTGAGTCAGTGACACTTCTTCACAAGTACTATAAAAAGATATAATCCATTTAGTAAGTCAATAATAAAAATAATGTGTAAAATGACACACGAGGCATAAAAATTATAACAGGACAGTAATGAAACTTAATCCTATTTCTCTTGAGAACACCAACCAAATTATGAACAACAAATTGTAACAAAATATGACACCATCCAACATGGCTTAAAACTAAAAGATATGCATTAGCTAAAGTCTCATAAGAATTCTAATCTGCCTCTGATAAGACACTGTTGTACTCATGCAGGCCTGGTGCAGACGTAGCATTGCCCAATTCACCAAACATGATTTAGAGGGGGTTGCATGCTCCTCCTCTCCCTTTCAGAGACAGTTTTGCTAACTGCTGCTTGAAATTATCATTAGATAATTTATGATCAGATAATTACAGGTTTGCAAACTAACTTGGGCTAACAATGATTGGCAAACACATTGGGGTGTAGACATAACACTTACCCATAGTTACAGTGCGATACTCTGCATGTCTACTCAGAAGTAACTCTCCATGAGTTCAGTGGGGCTTACTCCCAGGATTGCAAGTCTTAAAACACTGAAGGAGGGAATGAGTATGTAAGAGGGGAGGGAGAATGCAAGCCATGGGGTACCCACAATTAGCCATTGGGCAGTGTTGCATACATACCACACCTCAGAAAAGGAATGTATGAACTGTTGTGCACAGGAACACTACTAAATCCATAACTAACACAGAGTTAGAGTATGACGTTCTTACAGTGCAGTCCTATATATGTCTACTCAGAAATAAGCCCTATTGAGTTCAATGAGACTTACTTCTAGGTAAGAGTGTATAAGATTAAAGCCTCAGTTGACTTTTCCAAACAATCCCAGAGCTTGTTTCTACACAGACACAAAGTCCCATCTATGGACAACTATGAGTCTGGAAAGAACCTTATATACTTTTAAACAGCATTGAAAGCAAGCAAATAAGCCAAGCAAAGAAAACAGAACAATCTTGAGAAACATAACTATCAGATGGTATTTCCTTCAATACTGTACGACAAAACAGATTTATTCTACACCACTTTCCATTAGCCACATTTATGGCTCTAATCAATTTTAAAATGCGAAGCATTCTCCCCTATATATTATAATGATGAAGTACATTAATAAAGGTTAAGACAAACCTGTATTACTTAATTAGGATCATACAAGCTAAAGAACTGGATCACTACTCATAATCAATCTCCCTTACCATAAAATAATCATTGCAAATTAATCTTTTGCCATTATATTCTCACATATTTTGAAGGCAAATGTAAATCTGAAGACGGTCTATTTCCTTTAAAAAATGTCAATTTTAACTTTCTTCTTAGGAACACAACTTTTAAAATAGAACAGCTTACAATATAAACATACAATATAATGATAAAATACAAAAAAGGACTCACTTAAGAATATTAATATATTAATAAGACATGCATTCTTTTAATCATAAACATCAAAATGATTAAAAATAAAGCAAAAATGATTAAAAATAAAGACATCAAGCAAACAGTAAAGATAAAAAACATCCACACTATAAGTATAAATTAAAACACCTAAATAGACCATTACAGCTGGTCTATGACTAAGCAATGAGATGATTTGACAAGCCTCCTTAGGAAGAGTGATCAACAACAATGATGCCATCAAGAAAGTTCTGATCCAAATACTACTTTTTTTTTCTTGAAAGAAACATAAATGGAACATGGCCTTCCAGACTATATCAAAGAAATACTAAATTCAGCTGAAGAGCAAGTCAACACAGCTTTTATGGTAATTTATGACTAACCTAAGTCCCATTCATGTCAATGGGTCTACTCTAAGTAGGGTTTATGTTGGCTTTTACCCATTGACTGTTTGAATTCTAGGAAACTTCTTTAAAAAAATCTTTGTGATTCCACATTATATAAGCACTTCACTTCTGGCTGTTCAAGCCTTTACAAATGTCCCCCCCCCCGTCCCCCCCCCCCCGTCCCCGGCATTAGCTCTAAATAAATAACAGGAGTCTATGATTTATTTCCATACAACAGGAACCCAGATTCCGCCTAAACATCAGGAAAAAATTCCTGACTGTTAGAGCGATAAGACAATGGGACCAACTACCTAGGGAGGTGGTGGGCTCCTCTCACTCTGGAGGCATTCAAGGTGCAGCTGGAGAGCCATCTGTCAGGGATGCTTGATTCCTGCATTGCACAGGGGGTTGGACTTGATGGCCTTATAGGCCCCTTCCAACTCTACTTTTCTATGATTCTATGTTGGATTTTAGAATAATGCATTTCTCCTGCTTGCCATATAATACACATTGTTATTAATGGCCAATGTGATTCACAGATGTTAACAAATGCTTCTGTCAAACTCTGTATATTGTAACTTCTCCAAGGAGACTACTAGATTCAAATTTATAGCTGCCTAAGCAAGAAGGCTAGTTGCATATACGGTAATGTGTATTATATGGCAAGCGGGAGAAATGCATTATTCTAAAATTAAGTGTCTTCTACCCATTTCTGACAAAAGACTCTGACACTGCTCCCATCAATGAATTTAAAAGGTCACATGGTCCGCTGCTGGAGATCAGGGATGATCATAGGATATTCATGGAATTCAGATGCTAAGAATTCTAACTAACCTTTGCATACAGATGCCTGAACCAAGAAAGACCAGCCTCTATGAAAAGGGTGGGCAACCTTTTTGCCCCTGAGGGCTTCATGTGGCAGTGGGTCAGGGGCCACATGCCAGTGGTGGACAGGACATGGGATCTCCTTACACACACACACACACACACACACACCTTTTCTCCCCACTCACTGTCTCAAGGCACACACTTTGGGCAGGTTCACACAACACGCTAAGCCACCCTGCAGTCACTGCCCAATAGCCAATCATACTTTGGCTAATTGTGGGTACCCCATGGCTTGCATTCTCCCTCCCCTCTTACATACTCATTCCCTCCTTCAGTGTTTTAAGACTTGCAATCCTGGGAGTAAGCCCCACTGAACTCATGGAGAGTTACTTCTGAGTAGACATGCAGAGTATCGCACTGTAACTATGGGTAAGTGTTATGTCTGCACATCAATGTGTTTGCCAGTCATTGTTAGCCCAAGTTACAGTTTGCAAACCTGTAATTATCTGATCGTAAATTACACACACACACACCACCCAGACTCCTCCCTTACTCAAGCCCCCTTTTACCTTTTTTACAAGTTAAACTTGCCCTCTCCCCACGACTCCCCCCAGGGCAGGCAAGAGGAGAGGGAGCCACTCTAGTCCTCCTTACTCCATGGTTTTTCTCTCAGATTATTGGAAAAGAAACCACAAGAACACAGAGGGCAAGAGCATATTTTTGCCACTATAGCCCATAGTACTCCATGGTTTCTTTCTCATGAGTAAGGTCCTAGAGAGTGAAGTCATGGAATACAGTGGACCAGAACAGCAAAAAGCACTCTAGGCCTTCGTGGTTCCTCTCTCAAGAATCTAAGGGATAAACTGCAGAATACAGCTATTCTCTGAGCAGGAGAGGAAAGCCTTCCTTGCCCAGGGAGGGAGCAGGAAAAAGTGTCATCAACAGCAGTGAGGAGAGATTGGGGAAGACACTAAGGCACTGGTAGGCCACAGAGGAGACCCCCAAGAGCTGCAAGTTGCCCATGTGTGCCTTATGACATCAGAGGAGCTATGGTAGCTCCACCAACACACCTACTGTAATGTAAGAGCAGATCAATCTACAACACTGGTAAGTTAGTTAAGCAAACAGTAGAGAAACAAAGAAGAAAGTAAATGTGAGGACTGAAGATGGAGGCCTGACAACACTCATGGCCCATCATATAAATTAGCTCTTAGTATAGAACTGAACTACTTATGTGCAGTTCTTGGCTGTACACTGCCTTTTGGCATAGCAGACCTTTAACAGATAAACTATTATGACTGTGTAAGAAACAGTTACTACCAAATGGCTGAATGCTGGTAGGAAAACTAGCAACAAAGCAATACAGGCAGCCCCCAGGTTACGAACGAGTTCCGTTCTTAAGAATGCCTTTAAGTCGAATTTGTATGTAAGTCAGGACAGCATAGAGTTCTATACATTAAAATCGGCATTTACACAAATTGCGTAAATTACGCAAACTGCGTAGTATACTATGCTATGTACTCTATGTAAACGACGTAGCGCCGGGGAACCCAGAAATCCGTTCTTAAGTATGGGTTGTCTGTAAGTCAGACGTTCTTAACTCAGGGACTGCCTGTATTACAGACAGTATTTGGTAAGAGTGGAGGAGGAGCTGAACAGGAAGAAAAGGAGCCCTCACCCCACACAATCCAAAACACCCTCATTATTTCAGTAATTACCTATGCATAGACATAAGAGTCTGATGTGCCATAGACATAATGAGACAAGACAAACATCATGTATACCGTTATGCCAATAGATGCTGGGACGTAGAAGGGTAAGTTTGGGCAACTGGTACTCCAGGCTTGCTTTTAGCTCTGGGAAGATTGCCAACTTCCCTCGAAAGCAATGACTGCTAAACTTCAGAGGGAAGATGCAGCTATGGCTGAGGAAGAGAAGCTAGGAAAAGGTTGGGTTTCCTTGCTTCTGTTCCTACACTAGTATTACTGCTTGAGAGCTGCCACTAGGGAAGAAAGGCAAGAAAAAGCACAGCTGCTGGGAAAGAGGGATGTGTGTGAGATCTCCCCGTCTCTCACAAGGGTGGGAAAGGCCAAGAAGATAGGGAGAGCAGATTAATAAGGCAGGCCCTGCAATGTACTTGACTTTATTCCACATCCTTCCCTTGTCCATCTCAACAAGCAATTCACTAGTATTTAATCACTACTGTTATTTCAATATTATTTCCCATACTGTAACAGGAAAATAAACCTGAATAGTGTAAGAAACAGGGAATCACAACATTCCTGCTCCTCAAAAGCCCCAAAGTTATTCCTGAGTTGAAATGATATCCCATGAATCTCAGTC
This sequence comes from Shinisaurus crocodilurus, assembly GCA_021292165.1. NCBI lineage: Eukaryota > Metazoa > Chordata > Lepidosauria > Squamata > Shinisauridae > Shinisaurus > Shinisaurus crocodilurus. Next base: position 110,003,929 of record CM037879.1, read on the forward strand.
AGCAGTCAATCATAGACTGAACACTTCAGAACATTTTAATTGGGTATTTAACCATCTTTTCTTAAAAAAGCACTATTGTGATGGGTAGTGGGTAGAAATAGGTAGAAGCAACTTGTAGATACCTAGTTTTGCTCTAGCACAGCCTTCCTGGTATCTTCCAAATGTGTCCGGCAGCCAGCTGGGGATTGTGGGAGTTGCAGTCTAACACACCTGGAAGGAATCAGGTCAGGGTAGGCTACTGTAGCGCAGCAAAACAGGCTGAAGTTTCTGCTGCTCACCACATACATGAGGCAGCAATACAGAGATAGAAGAAAGAGCCAGAATGGATCATGGCTGGATGGAAAGAATGCTTTACAGAAGTTATTAAACTCCCTCTTAAGTAGAAAGAGCTGAATCAAACCCAGCATTGGGCTCTGGTTAAACCAACATACCACAAGAACCAGTTTTATTCCTTAACCAAGCAAAGCAACTATTAGGTTGGGACCCAATCAAGAGAAAGGACAAATAATGTGTCCTTTCCAAGTCAGCTCCAGTACATAATCTGGGCCACTGTTACTAAACACCATACCCCAATATTAGTTTCTCTCTGACTTTTAGAGGGGAACAAGTCACAGAAACAAATCAACAGCACAATTGTTCAGAGCCAAATTTTGAAATCTAACTCACACCCAAATGCAAAGATGTTAGCCCAACTTTTTTAGATCGCTTGCCAATGATAATGTCAAAGAGGTTTCAAAGGGGCATCTTGATTATTCCACTTCAGCCAAAAGAAACCCCAAGTATTTTTGAGCCTTCGCAATCCCCACCCGACAGAATTTAACACCTTTCCCATCCCTCCCTTAAAGTTTTCATGCACCTTTAAGACGACAGGCAGCCATTCAACAGGCGAACCTGCCTCAACACCATGGTGGGGCAAACTTAACCTGTTGACTTTCTGCCTGCCGCGTAGCTGTGAAAGTTACAGGAACCCTTCAAGAAAAAATAGGCGCCAACCCTCGCGCGCTAGTGAGCAATCTCCACAGTACGGCTTCCCCTGAGTAGAAGCTACAAGACGACTGGCAGGCTGAGAATCTCACAACCCCACACCAGCAGAGGCCACTCTTTTTGCTTGGTTGGCAAAAGTCAAAGCACGCAGTTCCTCTCAGACCAGAGGCGAGCGGAAAGGCAGCGCTCTTTCCCGAAGGATCTCGGCCGGGTCCACGCAGCTCTCCTTACCTTCACAGCCACTGCCGGGGCTGAGTCCACCACGGGTAACAACACTTGCTGGGCAGAGATAGACGAGTCGAGGTGCAGCACGGCATCCCCGCCGGCAGCCTGCGCCAAACGGCTGGGCCTGCCCTCAGCTTCCGAGTCGGAGTCAGAATCGGAGCCACCGTACGAAGCGAGCGCAGCGATGGCGGCCGACATCTTAGCAAAACGGAAGTGTGGCGCCAGCAGAAGGGAGGGGCCCGGAGTAGCGCCCGCCTCGTCCTGGCAGCTCTGTAAAACCGCTTACTTTCTCTTTCGAATAATTTACTTGTTCCTTTACTCTGACTATTTTTATATAGTAAAAATCCTTTAACATGTATTATATTTATTTTCAGGCGTCGATCAAAATGCCGTCACGATCAGCATAATCCATCCTCTCGTTGGTTTTAAGATTAAACTTTGTAGGACTTTCAATAAGTATACAAATCCCAGCATGCAACTGACCCCCTAGCCAACCTAGGACTGCTTGATCCCTGAAATGAGCAGAGTGTAAGGCTGTAATCCTGTGTACACTTACTTGGAAGTAAACTCTCTTTAATTTAGCTGGATTTACTTCCGAGTAAACATGTACAAGCGGGGCTGTAAGTACGAAAGAAAAAAAATCGTTATGGTCTGTCGCAAACTGGCTGAGGAGACACAGTCTCTTACCATCTCACACACACACATTTACACAAACATCTCGGGGTTTCCCCATCAGCAAACAAAACTTTGACTGTTTTTCTAAGTACCCCCAGAAGAACCAAAAAATAATAAGCAAAATTATGTAAACTTTCACGTAGCCTTAGGCTGCAATCCTACGCACTCTTACTAGGGAATAAGTCCCACTGAAATCCATGGGATTTACTTCCGAACGAAACATGAATAGGTTTGCGTTGTCAATAGTCTTTAAAATGCTACAACACTCTTCGTTGTTTAAGATGCTACATGTTTACCACGTTACTATCAAGGACAATATAACAGGACTGCATCAAGGAACATGGAAACTTGAGTAGACGCCCCTGGTTTTCTGCCTTGTAATGCAAACCGTACCCCCCACGTTTTATGCTATTAAAGAAACTAGACTGTAACTTATAATTTATATTTACAAATTGTGGAGAAACGAGCCTTTGGGGGTACACACACTCACCTCAGGTGTGAACCGGCTGGGGTGGGGTGTGCATAGTTAGCGTGTAAAGAAAAGAGTTTTTAGGGTTCCTGCATGCATGCATGCAGGAACAAACAAACACACACACGCCTCCTCATGAGTAAACCAGGTGGGGGCTGGGAAGAAGCAAAGGGTGCATGGAACATGAGATGGGGCCTGGCGTCTAGAGGTCTGGAGGAGCCAGGCTGAGGGCATTCATATGCATAGTTCAAGCCATGACTCAGGAGTTCCCTTCCCCCTGCCTGGCCAGTTCCCTCCCCCCTGCCTGGCCAGGTGAAGTTCAAATTGACTGGCTGAAGCAAGAAGGTTACAGAAAAGGGGAGGGGGAAGAGCTATTTCCCCACGTGTAGCCTTTGTTCTTGGTCAGTCCTTTTGCTAGCGTGCCCGGCATGGCAGCGCGCCAGCGAGGGCCCCGAGCCTTTAGGGGGGGGGCCCTCAGGAACCGACCCCAGGCAGCCCCTGGTAAAATTAGCTGGTTGGAGGGCTCTAGAAAGGCAGGACTGTGCTGGATCTAACCCTTGAAGCGAACACCCTCAGGTAACAGGTGTGTGTCTGAGAGATTTTACGGAATCAGGTCTTTATTGTTTTATAGCTTTACTGTGTACCAAAGTGTCTCTCTATATTGTGTGCTTCTCTTATTTCCCTAATCTTGTTGTAAATTGCTACCAGAAATAAACCTTGTCTTGGTTTGGCAGGGCGGGTCTGGGTTTTGTAGTGCTCTGTGAGTTCAGTATCTAAATCCAGGTTACAGAAATATGAAGGCGAGTCCCTAAACAGAGATCCAAGTAGGATTGCAGACAGCTGAGGCTGGCAGTCTGGTATCTTGAGATCTCAGGGGGTCTTGGTTCCTTTGCCAGTAGGCAAGGGTGGGGTGGTGGCGGGTCAGCCAGCCCCCCCTTCCAGGCCACATGGTGGCAAGTGCTGGGTTTCCTTTGCAGGGAGGAAAGGGTGGGAGTCTGGCGGGCCAGCCAGCCCCCCCTCTTCCTCCACACAAATATTACAGCATTGTGATTTCAATATTAACTGTAGAGGCGGGGTATCTAGTGAAATATATGCTGCTGCCGTTTCAGCAACAAATCTCAAAAAACGGATGTATTATGGGGTGTAATCAGAGACATGCTCCAACTGACAGTTCCCTGGGGCGGCAGACTCTGGCCTCATCCATCTACCAGAGATCAATGACCACTGGGAGGCTGCACTGCACCCCATGCCTCCCAGGATTAACATCAGGGCAAGGGGGAGACCAGCCTGACCTCATACACCAGCCAAAGAAGGAACAGCTGCAGGAAGCTGTTTTGCCCTTCCCTACCAGGAAAAAAAAGGGGGGGGAGGAAAACAAACCCCATATTTAAGAACGTTGTAACTAAGAACTGGAGCCTGAGTTTTGCTTTCTTCCTCCTCCCTCCCAATCCCTTTCACTTTTGTATCATGTCTTTTAGATTGTAAACCTGAGGACAGGGACTGTCTAATGTTAATCCTTGTAAACCACTCTGGGAGCCTGTTTTGGCTGAAGAGCGGGGTAAAAATGCTGTAAATAAATAAAGAAAATGCTAAAACGAATGACACCGAATGGTCATGGGAATGTACCGATTCATTCCAATGGCCATTCAGGAAGAACCAATGCACTATTGCAGTGGTTCCAGTCCTTCCTTTCTGGAAGGTACCAGAGCAGAGGGTAGTTCTTGGGGAGGAGGCTTCGGGCCCTCGGCCGCTCAATTGTGGGGTGCCGCAGGGTTCCATCCTCTCCCCAACGTTATTTAACATCTACCTAAAGCCGCTGGAAGCTATCATCAGGAGGTTTGGGGTGCGCTGTCATCAATATGCAGATGACATGCAGCTCTACCTCTCCTTCAAGTCCTCACCAAGGTTGGCTGTTGAAACCCTGTCCAAGTGTCTGGAGGCAGTGGGTGGCTGGATGGGACGGAACATGCTGAAACTGAACCCCGACAAGACCGAGGTACTTCTGGTGGGAGACAAAGGAAGGTTAGGGGATGTTGACCTGGTGCTGAATGGGGTACATCTACCCCTGAAGGACCAGGTCTGCAGCTTGGGAGTCATTCTAGACTCCCAGCTGTCCATGGAGGCTCAGGTGTCAGCTGTGAGCTGGGCGGCACTGTATCAGCTCCATCTGATGTGGCAGTTGCGCCCCTACCTTCCTAATCATCTGCTCCTATCAGTGGTTCATGCCTTGGTCTCCTCTCGCCTGGACTACTGTAATGCGCTCTACGTGGGGTTACCCTGGAAGACGGTTCGGAAGTTGCAGCTGGCAGCTCGCCTGGTTAAAGGCTGCCGCCGGCATGATCACATCACTCCAGTGCTCAAAGAGTTGCACTGGCTACCAGTGTCGAGCCGAATTCAAGGTGTTGGTGTTGACCTTTAAAACCCTGTACTGCTCCAGTCCAGTATATCTCAAGGAGCGCCTCCAGCAACATCAAGTAGGCCGCTCAACAAGATCTGCCACGGATGGCCTTCTCCTTGTCCCATCAGCCAGAGGAACCAGGCTGGTGGGGACTAGGAGGAGGGCCTTTTCTGTGGCAGCCCCCAATTTATGGAACTCTCTCCCCAGTGACCTCCGCCATGCCCCTTCCTTGATTAGCTTCCGCCGGGCATTAAAAACATGGCTTTTCAGGTGGGAATATGGGGTGGGTTAGGATTTTTAAGTTTTGTATTGTTTTTAATTGTGTTTTATACTGTGTGTGTGTGTTTTCCCCCCTCTTGTGTTTTATTGGACTGTACATCGCTCAGAGTGGCCGGATGTTTGGCCAGATGTTTATATTCATAAATATAATAAATAAATAAATAAATACCAATAGCCATTCGGTGTCACTCGTTTTAATAGGTTCAATGGTTGTGAAGTCAATGGGGCTTACTTCTGTGTAGACACATTGCATTGTAAGTGTATTGTAGCCCAATCCTATGCATGTCTACTCAGAAGTAAATCTCATAATTTCAGTAACTCCTAGGTACTTAGGTCATTTAGTGCCTTACTAGAGAGCAAGTCCAACTGAGTTTTATAAGATGGATTTCCCGGATAAACATGCTAAGAATCAATATACTGTAGTTCAACCCTATTTATGTTTACTCGTAATTGTGTTGGATAGGGCTTGCTGCTAAGTAAAGTAAGAGTAATAGGAATGCAGCCCAGCTTCCTTTTTGCAATCTAGATTAGAAAAAATCCTATGAATTTTAACAGGACTTTAGTACAGTATTCCAGAGCCCGCTGTACTTGATCTACAGGTTCTTGAGCTTCTCGTCTCCTTTCTTTTCTAAGCAAGCAGTTCTCAAAAGGAAAATGGAGGATGACACAGAAGAATATACGAGTTACCCGTGCAAATTATTTTTCTTTTTAAAGAAGTAGGGGACTGATACTGAACTGATTTGGTATAAGAAAGAAGTACGTACAGTATATATCGCAGCGGCATCCCCTTTCTCGCTGTCTCTTTAGAACAGCCCCCAGCTCCGCCTCCTCTCATTCTGATTGGCTGCGAGAAGCCGGCTTGAGTAAACGCCGCAATAGTTCTGGTGCCACCTCCATTGCTCTCACCGCTACGGAGAACAAAACTAGCCTGTACCACCCGACGTCGTGCTAGGGGGGGGAGGGATGCTGGATGATGGTGTGAGGTCTCCCGACTCCTTTATAATGTATGTCAAGAGAGCAGTGAGGGACGCCGGTCAGGTGGTTGCGTGAACAACACCTCCACCCCATCCCCTTTTACCATCCTTGCCACCCCCGTTCCAGGAGAGAGTGCTGGAGCCGAAGGAGAAGCCCCGCCTTCGGCACACTCACACATACACGCGCGCGCGCCGCTCTGTGTGTCTATTGTGAAGCTTTGTGCGGGGGAAGGTCTTCGTTTTCTCTTCGCTTTCCCTTCGTTGCTTTTCTTCCCCCCCACCACCAACCGCTCTCCCCCTCCCCCGAATTCTTGCAAGCGCCTGTCGCAAGCGGGGCTATTGAAAGGAACCATTTGAACTTCAAACCCAAACGGACCCGGTTGGCACGAGCCCAACAGACACAGAAAGGGGAGGGGCTGAACAGCGCGCGGCGGCGGCATGAAGATGTGAAAAGAAGGCGGACGGGGCTAGTTACTGCTGCAAGAGCGGAGAGACGGTGAGTGCCCTGCTGCGGCCCCGCATTCACCGCAGTGCCCCCCCCATTTCTCCTTCCAGCCGTCGCCGCTCCCCCCTTCCAATTTTCCATACGCCCTCCTCTTCCCGCTCGGCAAAGCGACCGAGAATTCCCCTCAGTAATAATTCCACATAGGGAGGGAGGAGGAAGCCTCCCACCTATCATGCCTGCCGCCTCCTGTATGTAGCTAAGGAGGAGAGGAAAGACGAGTGGGCCAGTGTCAGTAGCTTGTCTCCTATTCCTCCTGCTCCCCTCCCCGCCGCCTCAGGTTGGGGCATGTAGGTGCTTCCGGTTAGTTTATTTTCTCAGCCCGCTCCCCTTCCCCCCCGTCTCTGCAATAAGATACTGAAGTCGTGGTCCCTGAAAGAAAAGAGAAGGCGAGGCTGCGGTCCAGAAGCTACTTTTTAAATCCGCCTAAAAGAGATCGTAGATGAGGTTGGTTACTCGCCATTCCTCTGTTTGAGCTTTTTCCATTCTATAGATTTGTATCCTTATGCAATAAAGGAACCGTTTAAAATCTGGCAACCCTTTTTCGCTCCTACTCCTTCCATCTATCCAGTTTTCAACTCCTATCACATTCTCAAGATCACTTAAATGCTTGGTTAAAGCGTTACCACCTTGTTCCCCACAACACGAACTTGTTACCACTCCTTCCCCCACGACAACCCACCCACACACCACACTATGTGACTAAGGAGGGTTTAAAAGCGTGGGTGCCCTGCTCCCTCACCTTTTCAATGCATGCTTGACTGTAGTGGAATCTTAATCTGCTTTAGCGATTGTTAATACAAAACCAGGAGACGGTATTTATGTTAGCTTAATAGTAAGGAATAAATGCATGCGGTCTTGTGTACAAGGTTTCAGTGAAGAAATTGAGGGGATGAAGAAATATATTTTATGTGGATGTTTTGCTCTTTGTATTGGCCAGGATGCTGCTATGAAGTGCAGTGAAATCTAATGATGGAGGGTACTGTACACAGTCTGTATAAATGAAGCTGTCTAAAACATGATGGAAGGTTGTAATGCTTTTCATCAGGACATGCAGAAGTAAGGATCTGGGCACTATTGTCCAGTTGCCTTTCTGTGTATATAAATGTATTCCGTATGGGTCAGAAGTGCCATGAGATCATAAATGTTTTTGAAACTAAATTAATTTCCTTTTATATGTCTTAAATATGGCTTGAGAGGCTACTGTCCTGGAGACCTTAACTACCTGGTAGCAGGCAAGGCGCCACACATGCTCGCCAAATGTATAAAATGTATTGTAACCAAAGCACTTCTGATGTTGTGGAAGTGGCAATATCTAAAATGGTTTCAACTCCTTAAAAAAAAGGATAGAAATTCCCCCCCGCCTCAAATTTTATTTGTGACTGCAATAATTATATAGTAATTAAATCTCTTTCAGCTTTATTTGGCTTTATGTTGTGGTGTTTCACATAATTTTGTGTTAGGTTTTAAAGCAAATATGATGCAGACATTAGGTGTTGCAATTTGACATTTATTTTCTGTCCTCTTAAATATAGCATTTCTTTTAGACTGCAGTTCCCTTTATAAACTTTAGAAAGCCAGTACTGGATCATTAGATGGTAGAAGGGTATTTTGTACATTCTTAAGTCTCTAAAGTTGGAGTGTTTAGGAGTCTAAAGCATAAAATATTTATTTGAAGACAGCCTCCTAGAATTACATTTCCAGGCTTTTTATTTTGTCTTGCAGAGTCTGAGTACTGTGCATGTGATGCTTTTATTTTAAAGAATTAAAATGTGGTCTGCCAATATTTATTTGAATCGCATGATTTATTTGAATTGCATTGAGTTACTTCTTTCTATGTGGCAGGTTTTAATTTTTGAAACTTTGCCTAGAAGTTGGTGTTTCAAGCTGCATGGTTCAATTGATGGAAAGATTAAATGTTTTTTAAAGCCTGTTTGTGATATAATTCACTGATATTACCTTTGGAGCATTGTACTGCAGATGTTCCATCCTAGGAAAGTAAATTAAGAAAATAAAATCTAAGGCATTCCATAATGGTACAGAAATGTGATACTGGGTATGGGAAGTTCATAACAGCAAAAAATTGTACTATGTACATCAGTACACTTTCAACCATGGTTTGTTCTTTGCTTAAAAGTCTGGGTTATTTCTTCCTCAGCAACTCTAGAGTTCCAGGTCTGCATGTCATGGACAACAGGCCAGGGACGAAGCATCCCCGAGTTGTTTAGCAAAGTGGAAGCAAGCAGTCAAGAGCCAGCACAGTTGATCACTCCTGCACCCTGCCAAACAACCTGTGGTTAACAAATCTGTCTTCAAAAAGATTGGTCAGATACCCATTCATAAAATTCTGTTTTGTCAAGAGCTCTATTGCTTTTACCCAGTAGCATTTGGGATTGAGGTGCGTAGCTAAGCTGGACTGTGTGAATACAGTAGTATACTGTTCTGCAGTAACATGTATTTGTTGTAAAGGCTTTCAAATATCTGTTCTAGTTTTACCATCAGTGAAGTGTAGTATGTGTCTGCCTTTTCAGTGATGCAATGAATAACTTAACCAGTACAGTATTTCTATAGGCCTGAGGGAGATGGACATCTATGGGGACATTCTTGTCTGATTTGGAATGGAAAATTATAATAGGTATAGAATTGACCGGTTTAAAAAGCTACTCTTAGAATTCAGGTCTAAAGCAGTTATTTTCTGGAGACAAGCAAATGTTTAGAATTTTAGCAGTCTTCCAGAATATCATTTTACAAGCCTGAAACTGACCAGTGCTTTAGATCCTAAAGCAAGGGTGGGCTACTTGTTGCGCCACTAGATATTTTCTCCTACAACTCCCAGCATCCCTCACCATTGGCTATGCTGGCTAGGGCTGATAGAGTTGTACGCAAAAATCACTTGAAGGGCCACAAATTGCCCACCCCTATCCTTAAGGATAGAGGATATGGCATATGAATTCAATGTTAATACTGAGTAGCATGTATTGGGATATATTCCCAAAGGTTGTTCTTTAATTGGCCTTTATATGACTAATGTATTTGTCAGTTCTTGGCCACTAGGGCTTACCTATACAAATAACAATTATATAAATTGGTGATATGTGGATGCTTGCTTCTTTCTTACAGTCCAGTCAGCTGCAGAACTTCCAGGAACACAAGATGCATGGGGAGGGAGGCGAAATGGATGTAGTGTGATGTGCTTTTTATTAGGCTGAGATGCACTGGCATAAGCTGGTTGTTCAGCTTTTGGAAGAAGAGTGGAGCAAGTTGATGCCAAGCTGATAGAATTGAGATGGGAATGTCTTAAGTTCCATTCATTTCAGTTGGTCTACTCTACTAACATTGGATACAACCCTTTGTGTGTGGCAGGCCAGAAGTAGAGTGTGGAGATGCATTCAGATGCTTCTGAATCAACTTTATACAGTGGGCGGGTTTGTACATCATACCAACCCACCCTGGCAATAAGTCACGGTGGGTTATTTGTTGCGAGAACAAACCACAGTGTGCCTGACAGATGAATGGGCTCACCGTGGGTTGTCACCCCCCTTGCCCCTCGGTCCGCCATCCAGCATCCCAGGAGACTTTGTGACTCAAGCCACTCTCGCTGCCACAAGTAGGAGCCATTTGGGCTTGCCAAGGCTCCCCCCCCTTCTTGCCTTTTTTAATTCTCCCCGGTGATTGCTTTTCGCAATCTCCGTTTTGATAGCCACTGACAGCCACTCCAAAGTGTCCAAGTGGCTGTCAGTGGTTCACCACCTTAAAAAAAAAAAGTGTGCAAATATTTTTGTTAATTTATTAAAAAAATAATAGCCAGAATTGTGCAATTCTGGAGGTGCAGTTGTGCGCATTTCTGCAGCTGCGGAAATGGGAAGCATCGCCTGAGTAGTGTCCTACGGGGGTACCTGTTGTCAAAATGCGTATTTGGTATTTTTTGCACTTTGCTTTGTCTTGACACTTGTCAAAAGGCGAGCTGTCAATTCAAAGCAAAGACGCAAATTATCTTTATTCATGAAAAAGGGGTGGAGGGATTTATCCACCCTTGACACTGGGATCCTCAGGGTTTTATGTGTCTGATAGGCCCCAGTGCCTCCTACTTTTCCACCCATTCCCGAGACTAGGTGCTTGGGAAGATGGAAAAGTAGACCACCCCCTCTTACTGGAGCGCAGAAGTCTGACAGCTAGCTTTCAAAACTCCGGTTCCCTTTAAAAGAGTTGGATTTTTTTGACAGGGCTCCCCATGGTTTTTTCACAGGGATGACATGCCAACCCACCATGGGTAAAACAAACCCTACTACAGACCATGGGTTCTCAGGGTGGCTTGTTTTTCCATCAAGCCACCCTGAGGAAAGTGGCTTGGGTTCAGATGTCACAACAGCCAGCCATGGTTCACTGCCTATTGTGGGTTGTTGTGTCATGTGAACCAGGTCAATATCTGCATCCTTTTTCATGCCTCTCCTGCTTCTCTAGTACATAAATACTACATACTCTTATTCATTACCTTAATTTCCATCTTTTTAATCTGACCAGCCTGTTGATCACAACAAGCACTCTTAGTACAAACATCTTTGCATCAAATGTACTAACGCACAAGTTGCTATATAATTTTTTTTATAGTGTCAATCCATGTTTCTGATTCATTTTCAGAAGTGGTCATGGCAGCAGTACTAGGCTTGTATTAAGTGGGTTTCCAGGAGTCATGCTCTGCAGTCTTGGCCAAATCCATGAACAGATTGAGTTTTTTCATATATATTCTGGCTGTATTCTTTGTACAAGATAATTACGTTGTCTAGATTGTATGCAGGTGGGACAACTCAAAAAACCTCCTTAAAATTAGTATGTTTAATCAGCAGATCTTTTCAAGGCATATTTTACGGTTGCACAAAGATTTCTTGCTTACTGTTGCTTATATAGTGAGGCTGGTACATGCAGTTCCAAACAGCAATGTCAGAGATTAGCTTTAATCACAGTTACACACAGGCAAACAGTTTTATTGAAAGGAACATATACATTTTTATATCAAACCATTCCTGGTGGATAAGCATTGACTTTGTTACTCAGATTCTAAGCACATTATGAGTTTTGTTCATTTTGATAGAACTTCCCACCACATGAGTATGCTTTAAATTGCATTCTGCAGTGCCACACTATAGCTCTTAGCAAATGAATGTCACTGTTATAAAATGGGTACGTTCATGGTGGCCTTACAATATGCCAACATATTTATGGATGCTTTGGAACAATATTCCCTCACTCCTGCCCCCCAAGTATGTTTCTCCTCAACCTGAGATACAATGGTGGCATCTTTTATTGTCCTGACCCATAGTAAAGAGGCTCTTCATGAATTCCTCCAGAGCTTCCATCTCGCCACCAATCTGAGCCTGGAGCAGTGCATACCATGGTTTCAGTTTCTGGTCACCACAGTACAGCAATATAATATACAATAGAAACACAAGGATATACCAGTAACCAACTGACCACTGCAATTGCTAAATGCTTACAGCTAAGTTCTAAGAGCTGGTTGCATTTGCTCTAGTCCTTCCAACAGTCCTTTCGACGGGAGAACATCTACAGGGTTTACATTGAAGGTTTCACAGATTAAGGGAGCAATCCAGTCAAGATGAGCGTGAGCCTCCAAACTCAGAGGCTCAAGGGAGCAATCCAATCAAGATGAATGTGAGCCTCCAAACTCAGAGGCTCATGCACATCCAGTGCGGAGCAGGAGGAGAGGCAGAGGTGATCTTTGCCTCCCTGCTCCTCCCACTCTGCATTTTTGCTGGATGGCCATTTTCAGCTGTCTAGCAACGGCATCTCTTTTTTTCTTCTTTTTTTTTTCTTTTTTCGCCTCATTACATTCCCCATCGAACCATGATTTAGAATTATAAGCAATAGATGGCTTACTTCTTGGGTTTTTATGTACTAAAAAATTATGTAGGGAATGAATTAACATCCCATAATTCTCTAGTATGGATTCGATGGAGTCAGCTGTTCTAATGGAGGAATTAAAATATAGGTACAACTCTGTGTGAAGTAATTGTCTCAGGGAATCTTCATGCTTACTGGACCACTTAATACGAGAGGCTCTAAGATCAACATCAATTAATGATGTTGATTCTATATCTGCATACATTTTTAAATCGCTGAGTTCCAGAGTTAAAGCCAAAGGCAAATGATCACTCTCTGGGTGACAATCAACCTTAAAGTCAGACACCAGATTTAACAAATTGTAAGAAGTCATAACATAATCAATTGTAGATGCTCCAGAGTTAGATAAAAATGTAAATTCCCCAGGTCTATCACCCTTCATACTCCCATTAACAAGGGTCAAATCTAGGTTATTGATCATATTGAAAAGGCAAAAACCTGATTGTAACCTTGATCCTTAGAGTGCCTGTTGGGAAGCTGGTGACCAGGTTCGAGAGGTGACGTATGAAAACGCGAGAAAAGAACTTCATCATTTTCACCTATCCTAGCATTAAAGTCACCTGCGACAATAACAGAAGCTTCAGGGTAGAGTAGCATCAAACTATTAATATATTCCTCCAATTTAGACCACATCAATCGAATTTGTGATTGTACTGGATGGGGAGGTAAATAGACATTAATAATCAAAAGGACATTTAGCCTAGATTTAAGAATCAAAGCAGTGGCAAGTTGAGGAAGATCCTTACAATTCGTAATAGTGAAATACAACTTAGTTGAAATAAAAATACCCAATCCACCTTTAAGGCAGCCACCTCTTTCACTAGGGACTGCTTTAAGTATATAAGACGTAAAGCCATCCAATATTAACTCCTCCTGAGACCATGTCTCTTGAATTAGAAGTACCGGTATATCAAATTTAGTAACATAATTTACGAATGTAGGGTCTCTAATTTTTGTGAACCAACCTGCGATGTTCCAAGATAGAAACTTAATTACAGAACTTTCCTGATGTAGGTATGGGCAGTCAGGACCATGAGAGAGATCCCTTAAATATTTAGAAGTTCCAATTGGTAACTTGTGTATCCTATCAACATCCATAATGGCTACTTCTGGATGTATCTGAGGAAATTCCTTAGCCCCAAGTCAGTTTTTAATTTGCTGATCTATTCTACCTTCACACCAAGACTGACCCCTCCATTCATAATTAACTTCCTTATTGTCAACCTGTGTTGGGGCACCTAGATGCCACTCATTCCTAGGGGGCACCCTCTCCTGATACCTCACTTTTGCATAATCAGCCCCATCTTTGTACCTTCTATTCCTTCTCCCATTATACCTATGTAATGCGTTTCTGTCTCTAATCAAAACTGGGATTGGATCACCTTTATCATTTCCTGTGCTAGCTAACTCCAGTCTGGTGTTAGGTGCTTCAGAGATCCCAACTTTCCATGAGCATGGGCCTTGTACTACAACCTGTGACTCCTGACCATTAAAATCTGGTCCCGCTAAATTTAGATTTCCTGGTACATGTAAAGAGGTAATCGCCTGTGTCGACCCTGCCACTATTTTACTATACGATTTGTCCTTCTCTATTATCAGACCCTTGGATACTCCTTCTTTTGGTTTTGATTTATTTTTGTCACATTTATCTCTTTTGCTGACAACCTCTGTATCTAACAGCTTGAAAAGAGGCTTAAAGTTCAAACCTCTTCCTTTCCCCCCCTTATTGTTGATGTCTTTCTTTTTCCCCTTTATATTGAAATTAATTTGTTTATTCAATGATGTATTATTGGGTTTCAGTTTCTTAGTGTGTACTTTATCTTTTCCACTATCTTTGGATTTTGCCTTAACTACTCTGACTGTTTCTAGAGATGTTTTAGCTTCAACTTCAATGGTAGGAAGCTGAGGGTCAGCAACCAAATCATGTTTGTCTAAATTAGTTGGAGTTGTTTTTAAAGGGCCCCAGGTATTTTGTCCTACGCATAGCAATAGTTCCTCATGGGATAGGCTGGCAATTCTTTCAACTGTATTAGGTGATAAGTTATAGTACTCATCTTTATCTGGGCAAGATATGGGTTTTTCTTTCGTTCTTGCTAATTCCTCTGATTGTAGTTGAAGTCTCTCCTTCAACAATCCAGGCGTTGCAATCATTAATTCTTTTATTTCTTTCACTAAGTCTCTAATTTCCAGTATAGCAGCAGTAGATGAAAATTTACCCTCATCCATTGATGAAGCAGGTTTATCATGGGAGGCAAATGCTTCATGATGTGAACTCTTCGCAAAATTTATTTCCCTGGTATGATGTTCATCCTGTACCTTCCGCAGCCCTTTGCTTTTATTGCTTATGTTGTTCCCTCCAGAGTTCTCAGGTGGAGTAAGGGGAGGACAGAAAGTCTTCCTTCCTTAATTTACCAAAATCCACACTCAAAAGGCTGTGTAAATGGCTACTATCCAGTAACTGTTCCCTACTCAAGGAAGTATCTTGGAAATCAATTGGGAAGTTTGCTTGCTTCTCCATGGAAACCTCCTGGATGTACTCAAGCCTGGGGGGAGATGAATTGTGCTGCTTCGTAAAGTCAGTTATCTTTGTTTGCTTTGTTCTTATGCTAGCTTTATCATATCTTCTAATCATACCAAAACCACAATTACAATTTTGGTTAACATCCAAGGGAAATGATAGAGACAACGGGTCACTGATATTCCTTTCTAGAGGAGGAAATTTCTCCAGAGACCCCAAACACCAATTGTTCTTTTTGAGTTCAGAGATAGGAGTAATAGACAGTGGCGTGATCCTCTGTACCTGTTGCAGAACCGGAGGGGATAATGTTATGTCTAGAATTTCTGCATCACCAGAAAAAGGCAATTCCATTTTATGCACTGGTTTTAGATTAATCCTGCCTTCACAAACTACTGGGTCTAGACTGCAGCCTCTCCTTTCAGCATATATCTTCCCTGATGTCAGAGTTGAAAATAACTCCTATGTCCTCAAGGATTCAGTAACACCGTCTGTTCCAGCAGTTTGCGTGCAATCCAGCTTTTAGGTGTAAATTGTTGATGTTGATACTTCAACTACTCTCCTACCGCTTCCCTCCAGACTCAGATTACATTCCTTGGTGATAAAAAATTACATGTCCAGTGTAAATTCTCAGGTTCTTAGGATATAAAGCTTACAGTGGCTGGTAAGATGGTTCCCTTCCCCTACAGTGGGGGTGGGAGTTACAGAAGAGTTTGACAACGCCGAGAATAAGCAGCTAAACAATTTTCAGTAACTGTCTTTCCTCATATAAAAAAAAGACACTAATAGTAGTGCCAGGATAAAAAGTCAAACTTCAAACATTAATCTGTAAGCTAAAAAGTGGTTGAGTTTTAAAAAAAATTTAAAATGCGAAGGTCACAGAAAAGACCATAAAACCCTTTGTTATGATAATAATAAAAATACTGATTGCAGAGTCTGTTTAAAAGCCAAGTTTGGCTTGCAACCAGAACCAAGATAAGCAATTAAAAGAATTAAAACAAATAAAACCAGATAAACTGAGTAAAACAGTAAAATAAGATAAAATAAAAGAGAGCTACCAGACTGCTCATATGTGCTGCCTCACCCTACCGGAACAGGAAACCGGTAGTCGCAACGGCATCTCAGAGCGGAAGAGGAGGAGGAGGCTGGTGGCTTCAGGATACCTCATATCCTGGCTGCTGCAGTCTCCACCTCTCCTTGCCCCCCGAAACACCCCCTTCTTCACCTCTCTAAGGTCGTGTTTCCATCCTTGGAGCAGCTGGCACCGGTCTTACTGTGCTGGCTGCAAGGGGGTGTGGGAGGGGGATCAGAGGTCCAATTCCCAGCTCTCAGGTTGGATTACTCTGTCTGACCTTGGAGCTGGGAATCTGAACTATCCTATAGCCCCCTAGACAACGTCTAGTGCATGCCATTTCTAGTGCATGCCATTGTTGGACCATTTAGGGTATTTTGTTTTTAATGGATAACTATGATTTCTAATTAGAGAATTGTCAACATTAATTTTTCATCTTAGGGTGGGTGGGACATAAAAGTTGAAATTGTATGGTATCTTTCAGGAGCTATAATTTAGCTGCATAAACTATTGGTTCTGAAGTGAAGAGGCAATTCTGTCTCTATCAAATTTGAAAGATATTTTTCTTTCTGAAATTAAGCCTCTAAGGCTGCAATCCTATACACATTTATATGGGTGTAAATCCCATTGCACTCAGTGGGACTTACTTCAGAGTAAACATACATAGGATCACACTGTAAATTGGAAAATTGAGCAGAAATAGACCTTTCTGATAAAACATCAGAAAACAGCCAACATTTAAATTAAAATACATGAATTAGAACCCAGGAATGCCCAGTATGGGGGAAAAACCTGGGATTACTAGAAAAGCAGATGTATTTTAGAGCAAAGAATACAGGATTAAGGGAAACCATTATTACAGTTACTGAGCAAATGGAAGAATCAGAGGGGGTTGCAAGGAATGCAACCTTGGATGAAAGAATATCTGAGGGGGTTGCAAGGATACAACTGCTCACTTATATTGAAAATTGGATTCCCTTTCTTTTAGGACTGAGTGATGCAGAAGGCAATCTATGTTTTTGTTTGTATCAAAACTTGAATAAGTATGCTCAGATGAAACGTGGTTAAACTTGAAGGTGACAGTCCAAAGAGCTGTTTGGCCGAAATCATATAGTAATGGTACTCCAGTTTGGATTTTGGCTAACTTACCACTAGAAATCCTTAGGAAATGGAGACTTCTGGAATTTTGACTTCTTAGTTTCAGCGGAGAAATACTAATTACAGATGGGAGTTACACTTTCTTTAAAGATGATACTACTTAAGAGCACTCCAGAAGAAGGACACTTACTTTTTCAACTATTGCAATGTTTGGTATCTGGTGAGTTGTCTTAATACTGGAATGGGTTAATATTTATATTACTGGAATTATCTTTTGGGAGACTAAAGATCCTTAGCTCCACTAACAGTGCTTGCCTGAAGCACAACACCACCTGACTTTGAAAGCCAATTTGGCTGTAAAGTAGGAAATACGTTTCTAAAGTAGAGTTTACGGTTTTCTAAGTCTTCTGGTGGTATTTTCAGCATTATGGTACCTACCCACCCTTTCCTCTGGAATCGCTTCTCCCTCACCCAGAAAGTAGTCACCATCCACAATCTTTCCCCCCTCCTGCTCCCTCCAACTGCTTACTCTCACTGAAACCTGGCTTCCCCACTCTGATACTGTTGCTGTCTTGTTAGAAGTCCTGTCATTCTCTCACACAACTTGTCCTGAAGGTCACATTATTGGCATTCTTTCCCAGTTCTTCTCTTTTCCCCATCTCTCAATTGATCAGTTGACCAGCCATTTGTTCTGGTCTAACCCATCCACATGCCCCTTGATCGTATCCCCTCCTGAGTTCCATATTATCAATTTATCTGCCCATCCCTCCAGCTCCTTCCTTATTGCATTCAAATATGCCCCACCAATCACCATTTATTCACCCTCCCTCCGACTATCCTTTGTTTCCAAGTGCCTAGATTAGATCCCGAATTACTTTTGTGTGCCTCTGTGTTAGTCAGTGCACTATGTAGGGAGGCCAGTGAAGCCCCACCCCCAATGACAGGAAATCATATCCAGCCACTCTTATAACTTCTGAGATTTCAACAGGCTTTGCCGACACGCTTTCAAGCAAATAGTTTTAATGAAAGTTGAGGTTTTCAGCTGAATTCAGTACTCAATTGGCTACATTCAATACTGCACAAAGCAAACTTGTGCTCATGCAATGGACCCTTCCTATGCTTGGTGTGCCCCAAAATCTGCTCTGGAGGGTCCCCCAGGCCCCAGCCCTCCAGAGAAGATTATTTGAGGTGCAGGGGGAAAGTTGTAACCTAATGAACACATCAGCTTCTTTAAATGTTTCCTTGAATTTGCATAACGAAGTAATGAGAGAATTTGATGCCTTCAGAATATGTGCCATATACAACATTATAAAACTATTTGACATGCAGCACTTCCCTCACTTTACCAAGGAGTTTCTAGCTTCCTGATTGTGACTTGTGATATGGGGTGTTGTGTGGCCTTACTATAAGATTACTTATAGTAAGGCCACACAACACCCTTACTATAACAAGTTTTCCCTTCAAAATTATCAGGCTGGGTAGCATGAGCCTACTTTCTCAGAAAGGTCTGAAGAGAGAGAATGTATCTAATCTCTTGTTGGAGATGTGGTACTGTGGTGCTCTTTTGGAATCCAAGTGTTTTAAAGAAAAAGATCCTGGCAAGGTGTGAGACAATCTTTCAGATGTCATTCAGGAAGGATGGGAAGGTGACTAGTGTGATAATGAAATATTGCCTGGGGTAAACTGATGAGATCATGTTTGGTGGGAGTGCTGTTATACAGAATATGGACTCTGAGATATATTTTAGTTGTTGCAATGAGAAAATGTTCTAGATGGAAGTTTTGAGGAGTGTTTCTGTAATTGCTCTTTTTCCTGATTTATATTCAATGGTATTAGTCCACAGTGGGTGATATCATTAATTTGTGGGGGTGGGCAGGCGCTGAAATGTTCTCCCCATCTCCTCTTTCTTCCATATTATAAGTTTGGTAATATAGGATTGGATCCAGTGCTGTTCCACTGATGGTAGCAGTTCTATCAGTTGAACCATGAGGGGGCAATCCCCCCCCCCCCGGTGTGCCATCAGAATTTTCTCAGAATGACTGGGAAAACTTCTAGAGCAGATTTTAGGGTGCCGAGAAGGTCTGCAGCGGGGAAGAGAGAGGGAGAAGTCCCATTGCTCTGATGTACTTCTGCTAGCTTGATGTTCAATTTAACTCATAGTTGATGAATAATTATATTTTGAGAGGGATGTGAACATCACATTTGCCCCCTTCAAAATTAATGGATGTGTTCCCATTGCTAATGGTAGATGGAACAGTGGAAAGCTTCATTCTCCTAGCTTTTGTAGAAAATGGTGAACATTGAGATAATCTCTTCCATGCAAAGAAAGAAGCAGCTATTTATATATATCTAGAGAAGTAATTACTTTGGAGAATAAGATGGCTCAGAGGATTATCAGTAGGTTACAAGACTAGTACTGGTTGAAGGTCTTGTACCTCTATTCATCTGTTAACCTGAAGGCTGTCTGAAAATCACTATATTCTAGTGATGTTTGCATGAAATGTATTGGTAGTCTCATTCCCAGTGGGCAGATGTTGACATAATTTACAGTAATTGTGCTTGTTGACAATCATTTGAGGAAAGGTCAAAGATTAAATAGTTCTAAATTAACCTTTTACTTCTAGGTGTGACCCTTTCCTGTCCAGATATGAGACACAGTAGTGATTGCAATACAGTATATGCTTTCCTGGTAATGTAGCAGCACCTGTATATACATAGAAAACTATTTTAAGAGTGCGAAATCCAACACCCTCTAGGAGTGCTACTGGTACTGAAAGCAGACAACTGAACAACAAAAGGTAAGTTAGGCTAATAGCACAGACTTTAT
The DNA here is from genome assembly GCA_021292165.1 of Shinisaurus crocodilurus. NCBI lineage: Eukaryota > Metazoa > Chordata > Lepidosauria > Squamata > Shinisauridae > Shinisaurus > Shinisaurus crocodilurus. The sequence goes on from CM037879.1 coordinate 110,023,863, forward strand.
TTTTTAATCTTAGACACATTGGATTGGATTCAGACAGACTTAGCCATACTTGGAGTAGACCCAGTTATTTCAATGGGGCTACTCTAAGTACAGCTAAGTCTGTATCCAATCTATTGGCTATGATCCAGTAGATTAGATCTGGTTGTATGGCAGGGCTTTCACATTTTCAACTGTAGAAGGAACATTATATAGTCCCCTATACCTGACAGTGGTAATTTCTCATATGTTGGCTTCTGGGCATTAGGTGGTGGTAAATCTATTTATTTCAGTGGAAATTTACATGTTGTATATTTAGCATCAGAATTCCAGTTTCTTTTTCCCCCCTGAAAAATTGCTTAACCAAAGTGCAATTCTACCATTATCTTGCACATGTTATTCCTTTCTACTAGTGAAAGCTTATTTTAAAGACTTACTTTAATGTCGAGTGAAGGCATTTCCAAACTGGTTCCTGTGGCTCACGCTGGCTCAGCTTGTCTGCGTGTGGAAACCTAAGCAGGGTCAGGCCTGGTTATTACTTGGATGGGAGACCCCTCCTCTAGTTTCCTGCATTGAGCAGGGGGTTGGACTCGATGGCCTTGTAGGCCCTTCCAACTCTATGATCCTATGATCTAATGCAAGATTAATAGGCTTGAGAAACTACTCTGGTAGAGGTTGTATGCATGCTACAATTTCATAAACATGGTTCTTCTTCGTGGTCTCTGTGCATCACACATATGGGCTCTGCGCCTGCGCTGAGCTAGCTTCGGAAAATTCTTTAGCTGAGGCGAAATGGGCGGGAACCCCTCCCCCACGGTGCTCGCTCCTAGCACGGTTCCCGCCCATTCCCTCAGTTCCTTTTTGACCGCTATTGCGACTGGCAGCCTTCGAAAGATTCTCTAGGATAACTTCTTCTAAACGGCTGAGTAGATTACTGTATATACTTATTGTTCAACTATCTTCTCCCCCTTGTCTTCATTCCTCTATCTTTGTAAAAAAAAAAAAAAAGTTTTCGATCTTCGTTTACCTTCTTTCTAGCTTTCCCCCGAGAACCATGGCCCTTAAGGCCCCATTCCATAAATGTGCACACTGCGGGGCTAAACTACCCCCAGCGGACGGACACTCTTTATGTCTCCTGTGCCTTGGACAGGATCATATTGTAGAAACTTGTCGCCATTGCAAACAATTCACTAAGGTGACAAGGAAACAAAGAGCTTTAAAGCTAAAAACTGCCTTATGGCAGGAGACCCTTTAGGCTGCCGGCCCACCTATCCCACGGGCAACAACGACTAAAAAGTCTTCTTCATTGGGGACAAAGGGAGCTGAATCGGGGGAAACGCATAAAAAGAAGAAAAAATCCCACAAACATGGGGAGTCAAGCGGAGCGAAGCTCCTGACAAAATCTAAAGCTTCGTCTCTGGCTAAATCACCGCCGCCGGCTAAAGAGCTAATCGAGACCGTAAAATGCCCGGCGTCGACAAAGCACTCGACATCGACGCACAGAGACCCGTCGACACCGAGAGCCACACAACCGACAGAGACGGTGGAAATTGTGGCGTTGATCTCGGAGGGGGAAATCCCGGACTCTCCGGTCAAGAAGGTGCGGTCCGTGCAATCGACCCCTTCGAAGACCAAGGAGAAATCATTACCCAAGTCTACATGTTGACAGGGCAGCAGGTCTCAATCGGAAGTGTCTCACAAACAATCCTTCCGCTCTAGAGACGGCTCTCCCCGCGAGAGACACAACGATGCTGCATCTCGATCCCAATCACCTTGGTATCGAGCACAGCACGAAACCCGAAGTCGACGTGCCATTAGCACATCCGACTCCGAGGAATCCTCTCGACACCAAAGGAGCCACGCTAAAAGACTGCACAGTCCAGACGTGCAGGTCGATGCAAACCGCAGTCGACGTCGAGGTTCTACCGACACCGCTGCGGAACTCGATGTCGAACACCCTCACCGCAGAGGCCCAGCCGACGTCAAACGCCCTCGCCATCAAAGCCCTTCGCCCGACGTCCACAAACGCTGAGTTTCACCAGCCGCCGACAGCTACCGCTACCTCTGGACCCCGTCAATCGACATCAATAAGTGTCGATGCCGGAGTCCTTCCCTCAACATTGATCGGCGTCGCCGCCGGAGGCCTTCCCTCGACATCAATCGCAGACGCGATAGTGCAACACGCCGTCGACATCGAAGCTCATCCCTTGACACCGATTGTCATTGTCGAGACTCACCACGCGAGGGCCATCGCCGCCGGAGCCCATCCCCCGACGGCGACTATCGACATCGTGATTCTTCACGAAACAACCGTCGCCACCACCGGAGCACAACACCTGACACCGGACGCCACTGACGTGTAAGTCGATCCCATAGCCGCAGCCCACTCGACGTCGAACGTCGACGTCGACGAAGTTCCTCCACCTCTGACAGTCCTCACAAAAGACAGCGGACTACACACCAAACATGTCCCGCAGCATCTCGCAGCTCACCACGTAAGGCTTTGTCCAAAAGGAAACACTTGGAAAAGATGGCAGCCTCATCCAAGCGTATAGCACCTGAGTCTTCCTCTGACGCATCGGATTCCGTGCTATCAGGCATACCCGACTCTTCACCAGACTTACAAGTGGAATCAAGGGCGGCAGTGTCCCCATCAGAGGATTTGGGAACTTTCGCCGACCACGTATTGAGAATGACAGCATCCCTGGGTATAGAGACTGTCATTGAATCCCCAGACGATGACGACCCAGTATACAGCATGATGCAGTCAACCCAGGCTTCAACAGCTCTGGTACCTTACCTACCAGCACTACTAAAAGTTGTAAAAAATACTTGGAACAAACCAGCGGTAATCCCCCCAACTGGTAAGAGACTTGAGTCCCTCTACCGCGTCCGGAAGGAAGATGCCCAATTCCTATTCACGCACCCAACTCCGAATTCAATTATAGTTGAATCTGCTCAATCCACCTCGAGCAAACAGCACACCACACCGGTGGATCAGGAGGGAAAAAAGCTAGACGCCTGTGCAAGGTGTGTATACTCATCTAGTGCCTTAGGACTCCGAGTCTCGAATTACCAAGCGATCATGGCCAGGTACCAACACTTCCTGACCAAAAAGCTGGGTAACCTCTACGAAGAACTATCAGAGGAAAAAAGAGAATTAGCGCGTGTGCTACAGGCGGAGGCCCTCAGTATGGCAACCCTCCAAATGAATAATGCAAGGCATCAAACGGACTGCCACGCGAGGTCACTCATCAGCTCGGTGGCCCTCCGTAGGCACGCATGGCTCCGCTCGACCCTGCTAAACACAGACGCAAGGGCGCAAATCGAGAATTTGCCGTTCGATGGAGAGGGATTGTTTAACACTAAAACCGACGACTCCCTCGACGCAGCCCAAAAGGCTAAAGTCACTGCACAAAAAATGGGTCTTAGTGCACCAGCAAGGCAAAGGTACAAACCAAGACAGTGGACGAAATTCCAGGCAACAACACCATTCCGGCCGCGTTTCCAGCAAAAAAATCAGGACTCGCGAGCACAGGACCGCCAATCCACTGGATTTAAGAAACTTTTCCAAGCCAAATACCAAGGCCCAAGGAAGGGTGCCTCTTTCGGCAAACGGCGCCTTTGACTGCCTACTCATGCGCACAACAACACCAAACATGACAAATACCCGGACTGTGACAAAACAACCTATTATGACAAAACCATCGGACTTGACAATAATACCTGTTTCAGACATAGCCATCTCCTACCAGGACAGACTAACGGCGTACCTACCGTCGTGGCAGTCCATCACGACGGACCGCTGGGTCCTCAACATCATCCAGCACGGGTACCGGATCGAGTTCGATGTCCTTCCCCCCTTTCTCGGCATCAGTACCACGCAGCCCACTCCACCATTATTGGAGGAGGTGGACTCTCTGTTGCAGAAGGGCGCCATCCAGCCTGTCCACCTGCATCACCTCCAGGAAGGGCTCTATTCTCGGTATTTCAGTGTCGAAAAAGGGAGGAGGACTTCGCCCGATCTTGGACCTCCGACTTGTCAACTTCTTCATAACAACGAAGAAGTTCAGAATGGTCACCATCCAGTCGATACTGCCTCTACTTCGCAAGACGGATTGGTTTGCGTCCATAGACCTGCAAGACGCATATTTTCACATCGCCATTCATCAAGACAGTCGGAAGTACCTGCGGTTCAAGATAGGAGACGAGACTTATCAATTTGTGATTCTCCCCTTCGGCCTCTCCACTGCACCAAGAGTATTTACCAAGTGCATGGCAGTAGTCTGTGCAAGTCTACAGGCCAGGGGAATCCGGATCTTCCCCTACCTCGATGACTGGCTAGTGGTGGACTCCACGAAACCTCGCCTGCAGTCAGCTCTCCGCACAACATTACACCTACTCGAAGAGCTGGGGTTGTGTCTCAACGCAAAGAAGTCTGTCCTCACTCCGGTCAGGGAGATCCAGTTCATAGGAGCCGTTCTCAACTCAATTCAAGGCCGAGCATACCTACCACAAGACAGGGTAGACAAAATACTTACCCTATCGAAAAATCTGTACCAGGGTCATTCACCCTCAGCAAAGACAATCCAACGTCTTCTCGGCCACATGGCCTCAACGGTACAGGTTGTGAATTACGCCCGCCTGCATATGAGGACCCTCCAGAACTGGTTCATATGCTCCTTCGATCCGCAACAGCAGTCCCCTTCCACTCGCCTTCCCATTCCAAGAACGGTCAAGGCAACTTTGTTATGGTGGATGGACAGGAGGAATTTGAACAAGGGAGTCCCCTTTTACCCATTAATACCAACGAAAATACTGACGACGGACGCCTCCCTTCTGGGCTGGGGAGCACACTGTGCAGGCCGTACCACTCAGGGAACATGGAATTCCATTCAACGCAAGATGCATGTCAACATGCTAGAATTACTTGCTGTATGGAACGCCATGAAGGCACTGGAGTCCGAGCTGTGCGACCAACACATCCAAGTGGTCACAGACAATTCGACCGTCGTTGCTTACCTCAACAAGCAAGGAGGTACGCGGTCCATGAGGTTAACGAGGCTGACCCTCAAGATTCTCCACTGGACGATCCAAAGATCCATCTCTCTCGTGGCGATTCACATCGCAGGCAAGGACAACACCTTGGCAGATGCACTGAGCAGAGTTTCCCTGCAATCCCACGAGTGGCAGCTGGACCCAGACATTCACCATTGGATCTTTTCAATCTGGGGCCACCTGCAGGTAGACCTCTTTGCCACTTCAGAGAACACCGCATGCCGCCAGTTCTGCAGCAGGGCAGCTTCAGATCCAGAGTCTGTTACAGACGCCTTTATGATGCAGTGGTCAGGGCATCTATTTTACATCTTCCCACCCCTTCCTCTATTGACATGGGTCGTATCAAAGATATGGATCGACTGGACGGACTGCATCCTGATAGCTCCATGGTGGCCCAGACAGCCGTGGTTCCCTCAGCTCCTGCACCTCTCCAAGGGGGAATACCGGTCACTGCCCATCACGCCAACTCTGCTGACTCAGGCTCGGGGCGAGATCCGGCACCCAGACCGGAAAAGTTTGGCACTCATGGCATGGAGGATAAGGCACTCCTAGTGCAAGACTTACCTGTGGCAATACAAGACGTCCTAAAAGCTGCCCGCAAACCATCAACTAGGGCATCTTACACCAGAAAGTGGCTGGACTTCACAAAATATGTAATTGCATGCAGACAGGATCCAAAATCTTGTGCAATACAAACTGTCCTGACATATTTACACGCGCTAATGATGAGAGGCCTGAAACTTTCGTCCATAAAGGTATATTTGGCAGCAATTTCGGCCAATAGACCCTACTCTATAACGGGAACAGTTTTCACTCACCCGCTGGTGAAACAATTCCTGAAGGGTCTACAGAACATCATCCCTCCAATTAAGAACTTAATACCAGGTTGGGGCCTTCCACTAGTGTTACGGGCACTCCAACAAAAACCGTTTGAGCCACTCGCCACCATAGATCACCGGTTGCTAACATGGAAAACAGCTTTCCTGGTTGCCATAACGTCGGCAAGGAGGTCCAGTGAAATCTGCACGTTGAGAGAAGACTCACCTTACATGGTCTTCCATAAAGACAAAGTTATTGTCCGCCCAGACCTTTCCTTCACACCGAAGGTAGTGTCTGAGTTTCATACTAACCAGGACATAGTGTTGCTGGCCTTCTTCCCAAATCCAGCTACCGATCTAGAAAGGAGGATGCACGCATTGGATGTTCGTTGTGCATTGGCCTTCTACAAGGACAGAACAGCCTCGTTCAGGCGATCGCCACAACTATTCGTCTGCTATGGCGGCAAATCAAAAGGCCTATCGGTCTCCAAGCAAAGATTTGCCAAATGGATCGTGGAAACAATCAAGCTAGCGTACCAGTTGACGCATAAACAACTACCTGATACAGTAAAAGCGCATTCAACCCGAGCGCAATCGACGTCCGTGGCATTTGGGAAGGGCATTCCTCTGCAAGAACTGTGTAGAGCAGCCACCTGGTCCGCGCCATCGACGTTCATCAAGCACTATAGACTTGATCTTCGAGCTCGGGAAGCGAACGCCTTTGGCCGGGCAGTCCTCTCATCGGTGTTGCAGTGACGTGTGCCACCGTCCCACCACCGGTAAGTCAGTTTGTTACTCTGTCCATATGTGTGATGCACAGAGACCACGAAGAAGAAGGACAGGTTGCTTACCTGTAACTGTAGTTCTTCGAGTGGTCATCTGTGCAGTCACACAACCCACCCATCCATCCCCGCTCGGCGTCATTATCGATTTCGATGGACTTGCCAGTGGAGATTGGGTGCATTGCTCCAACTCATCTCTGAATGGAAATGGTATTACTGTTTGTAGTCCAAGGACGTATAATAATAACACTACCATGTGTCATTCGGTTCATGGGGTCACAATCGTGGTCTCATAGGAACTGAGGGAATGGGCGGGAACCGTGCTAGGAGCGAGCACCGTGGGGGAGGGGTTCCTGCCCATTTCACCTCAGCTAAAGAATCTTCCGAAGCTAGCTCAGTGCAGGCGCAGAGCCCATATGTGTGACTGCACAGGTGACCACTCGAAGAACTTCAGTTACAGATAAGCAACCTGTCCTTGTTCCCAAAAAAACTTCCTATCTGCTAGTTCCCTTGTTTTTCAGTTTCAGTTACTTTAAAAGGAGTAACTGATGTCTGTATTAAAAACAAAACAAAAAAATAAATTAGAGGCTGGTGTGCCTTGTAGTATTGCTAGTGACTACTAAAGAAGTTGAACAGAAGCAGCTTGCTTTAACTAGCTAGATATGAATGATTTCTAGTATCCTTAGCAGAACTGATGTTAGCAATAAAAAAGGATTATTTCCTATTACAGGGATGTACAACTCCTCATTCTGCGGCCACTTTTAGATTTTACTAACTAGATTTTTGTTATAATTATAACTCAGCATTTTCCTTTTAAGCTGTTTCTGATTCCCTTTTCCTCCCTCTGCATTCATTTCTCTGCACTACAAGTCTCTTTGAACCACACTCTCTTCTCTCTGTGTACCCTATAAAGTACATGGGTGCTTTGTCTCTTCGCATCCCCATCTCTTACTTTCTTTTTCTGTTTCTCTACTTGCAAAGGTCTCTGCATCCTTTTCAGCTATCCCCTTTTGTTAAAAGGTATATTTAAAAAAACCCATAAATTGTTGTCCACCCTGGAAGCTTGTATACTGAAAGAAATGATATAATTTTTTTGAAATGGCCCCTCTTTTTTCTCTGCACCCCATAGTCTGCCTCATCCTGTTACTTTTGACAGGTGTCTGTAGCTCTCATTTTCTTCTCTCCCCACCTGCTGTTTCTGTAGCCTTCCTGCCCCCATTTTCTGATCCAACTTGCTAGGTTTAGAACTAGTACTCAAGGCCTTTACTCTCCTAGAAGTTCATGCCAGTAAATGAGTTTCAAATGCAGATGTGCCATGCATTGAAGCTGGCTGGCTGTACCAGGCTGGAAAAACTGCTTCCAAATCTAGCCTGCATCTCTGAATCCAGGGAGAGAAGGAACAGTGCAGATGCAGGCATTCTTTCATCTCTACTTCTGATGGGCTTGACAGGCCTTAGATCTTTTTCCAAAGATGTGGGATAGCACTGCAAAAAATGGGTATTTGGAATTCCCCTAAGGGACCATAGATAGATAGGAAGGAGTCTGCAGTCAGCCTGTGGGCCTTATGTTATACAGGCCTGACCTACTACCTCAGAGCAGACTTCAAAGGTCAAGCAACTGTTCTGGCACCATTGACTACCTGAGGGAACTAGTTTGAAGAATTTATTCTATACTATTCATAATTGACTAGGGCTGGATACTTAAGATACTTTCGCTCAAGAAGTCAAGTTTCACTATCCTCTGATATATAAACTATTTAAGATGTGGGCATAAAGGATTCTTCTTCATGGTCTCTGTGCCTATGCGGAGCCTTGGTTCGGAAACTTCTATAGCTGAGGAATTTTGGCGGGAACCCCTCCCCCACTGCCCTAGTATGCTTCTCCCTAGTGGCTTCCCACCCATTCCCTCAGTTCTCTTTCAACCACCATTGCGGTGAAGTTGTAGGAGACTTCTTAGTCCATTGGACCACGTTTTTTCATAACTGCTGAGGTTTTATTTTTCTTATGATTCTTTTCATGTTTTTACTTTACTTCATAGTATGTAAATTATTCTTTCTCTGCGATCTTTAAGGTCGTTTATTTCCCTCAGGCTGTTGGGTCTGAGGGAGCTGTTTACAAAGTGAGTGAGATATCGGGCTCCTTTCCCTCAGGCTGTTGGGGCTAGGGGCACTGTTTACAAAGAGTGTAGAAGTAAACTCCTTCTCTGGAAGGGGCACTCGCTTGTATGTTTCCAGTGCCTTCTCCCACATCCAGCCATTAGGTCACACCTTTGGATATGTAGCCTCACTTCACAGCCTCTAATCAGCCTCAGCCTCGCCCTCTAATTGCTGTCTTGGGTCCTAACCATGGATTGGGCGAACTCATCACAGGCTGCATCACCACCTCCAGCACTGAACAAGGGCTGTGCAGTTTGGTACCAGGCTTCATCACCGCCTCCAGCTCTGAAAAAGGGCTGTGCGGTTTGGTACCAGGCTGCTTAACCACCTCCAATTCTGAACAAAGGCTGTGTGGTTTGGTACCAGGCTGCATTACTGCCTCAAGCTCTAAGCAAGGGGCTGTGCTGTTTGGTACCAGGCTGCTTCACCACCTCCAGCTCTGTACAGGGGCTGTGCGGTTCGGTACCAGGCTGCATCACTGCCCCCAGCTCTGAACAAGGGCTGTGTGTTTCAGTACCAGGCTGCATCACCGCCTCCAGCCCTAAGCAAGGGGCTGTGCGGTTTGGTATCAGGTTGCATCGCCGCCCCGGCCTCTACTTGGCCTCGGCCTCCAGTTGCTGCCTCTGGTTCTAACCATGGATGGGGCAGTCTCATCATGGGCTGGAACGTCGCAGTTCTAACTATGGCATGCCTCTCCAGATTGGGCCAAATCGGCCCTCCATCCCGGGCCTCCAGTATCAGTCGCCGAAGTCTTGGTCTCAACTACAGAATCTGTTGCAGTTGCCTCTCTGTCAGGCAATGAGATCCAGGATCCAGGATCTTTGTTCTGTACTGAAAGAGTGGTTTTGATGATGTCCCAGGCTTCAGTTCTGAGGCGAGATATGGATCGTTACACTTGCTCCCAATTCTCAATCTCAGTATGAGACAGGCAATCTGATTGGTCCATACTTCCTAGCAACTCTATTACTATAAGGATTGGAGATACGGACAAGAACGTAAAATGTGCTATATCGTTCACGTTCTTCGTTCACCTCACTGCCACCAATTGGAACATTCATATGCTTGGCAGTATGAGGCTGTTCTTCCGTCCGTCTCCGCTGTCCTGGACCTTAGCCTTGCTTCTGCCCACTGCTTTGTCAGTTCCAGCACCAGACATGAGATTTATTTGCTGCACCGTCCTGCATCTGATGGAAGGATTTGTTTTCCATCTCTGCTTCTTCTGCATGCTGCTGTGGGCACGCATGTCATTTTCTAGGGAAACAGATAATTAAACCTTGGGGGAACGTGGTGGCATTCTCCTGCTGCATTAAGCTTTTGAGTGGCCAACTATTGGGCCACGTCTAGATATCGGTGGTTTCCTCTGGGACAACATAGGGTCCTTGTGCAATTTTCTTTTGCAACCTGTCTCTCCTACCAGCAAATAGATGCGGCAACTCATCAAACCATGTTGTTTTATTCCACAGCAATGGTAGCAGCAGTAGCATTACAATGCATGCCTAGCTCTGCTTTGTTGGCTGCTCTCAACAGGATAAGTCCCCGATACAGGACTTGCCTCTTGGTAATGCAACAATAGACTCTGTGCAGACAGCCAGACCACAGCCCAGGAAAAAGGGTCTGTGCCAGTCTCTTCCATTTTACATGCAACATGAGTGGGAAATGTACTCTGCCATTTTTTCCCCTCCTCGAACCTGAGACAATAATATGCAGCAGCTTGGTACCGATTTAACAGTAAGGGAACAGACACCGCTAACTAGCGGCATCTTTTATTTAAAAAACAAACAAATGAGGGGCTGGTTCCAAACATGACCTTGGTCTGAATTGCATGATGTATATGAAAGATGTGTTGTTCCATATTGGAACTGAGAAGTCCAGTCAGGACTTTCTCTGCCTTGTCATCTATACTTATGCCTGCAATGGATCTAGGATTTTCCAATACCTTGACGAATGACCGTTTGTCACCCCACAACAGCAGACCTATTGAGAACAATGTAGTCTCTCAGGATCTGCTACTGGGATTGTCCCTATCTACCAGCGTGGGGACGTCTACACTAGTGTCCACATGGTTAGTCCACTGCATTTGAGACACTATTTTATTCGACAATGGGAGGAGCTAGCTTGCCTTGGGACAGACTGTCTACATTGCCTGCAGACTTCCTCCTTACGGATTGTCACTGCTTACTCAATACAGTGCTTTCTCAACCTCGTGGCCACCTTCATCCCAGTCGCCGAATATACCAGGCTTCGCATGTGACCATTATAACTACAGATCCTCAGTGCTTTCGACCCGAGCAGCAACGCTCAGGAAAAGTGGCTCTTTCTTTTAAGCTCAGTCAGGACCGTGCTTCAGTGGTGGATGTCTCTATGGAACCTACAATAGGGAACTCCCTTTGTGCTATCCCAGCCTTCCATTGCGAAAGCCACGGTTCCTTCTCTCACATGTTGGAAGAGTTCATTCGATCTCTCACTGTTCATGGTTCCTGGTCCACCTGGCAAGTGTCGTACCATATAATCTGTCTTGAGCTACTGGCTGTCTGGAATGTCCTTCCATCTTTTGAGATTGTCTTCACCTGCAACCAAGTACAGGTCCTAATAGTCATCACTTCCGTGATACGTTTCTTCAACAAGCAAGCTGGTATGCGATCTGTTCCCCTTGCTCTGTTGACAATTTGGGTCATGAAAGGGTGTATCCTGTGACAATGCATGTTGCTGGGACAGAAGATTTATTCGGCAATGCCTTGAGCCGCTCTAGACAAGTGTCCTGTGAGTGACAGCTTCACCCAGATGTGACTCAGGCCCGTTCTTCGCTGGTGGCAATTTCTCTAGATAGATTTTTGGCCACAACCAAAACTACGGTGTGCCTGAAGTTCTGCAGTAAAACAAGTGTGGCACAACCTCTTGAGGAGCACCGTCCTTCCCTGACACGACAATCTACATAACCTTATTTTTTGACATCTCCATTGATTACAAAGACGGTGGCTGCGGTGCAAATGGGTCACACTAAGTGGATTCTAATCACCCTTTGGTGACCCAGGCAGGCCCGTATCCCGACGGTCCTCTGCTTGTCCAGAGCATTTTTCTGCATCAGCTGTCGATATTGAACCTTCCCTCGGGATTGGGGACAGTATCCTGATCTATTGACAATAATACTACCAGGGTGAAACATCCGTCCATGGCTCACACTACAGGTTTCTCCCCTACTCTCTGTGCTGTGCTGGATATGGTCAGGAAACCTGTTACTAGCCATATTACGACCAATCTGGACCCGCTTCGATGCCCACTTTTCCCCACATCTTGCAAGACTTACTCTATGGAGAGAGGGGTGAAACCCTCTTCTCTTTGCATACTCCAGTCAGCTATCCCCCTATGCTGTCTGTCTTTGGGTTTGAAAGCCCACCCTGCCTTTGCTTTTCTTCTGAAGCTGTCTTGAGTTTTCAAGTCATCCAGAACCTAACACTGCTCCCCCCCCCCCGGCACCTTTTTTCTCGCCTTTGGAGTCATCTCTTCACATGATCAATATCTGCAGGGCATTCAGAATCTACAGGTCATGGGCTGTATCTTTCAGACAATCACGGCTTTCTCCTATGCTGTGGAGGCACGTGTGTGGGCTATCCCATCTCACCTCAATGCCTCTCCTCCTAGACTATTGCCACAATTGAGTTGCCTTATGAGTTCGCACAGTGGGATCTTCCAGGATGCAACTCAGTTACACACAGGGCAATAACACATAGCCTCAAAGGTTCCCTGTTCTACCCCTGGCAGCTCCTGGCAGGAAACTGCCATGGCTAATGTGAAGGAAGGAGCCTTTGGGGGTTCCTACATGCACACACACACACACACACATGCCTCCTCATGTGAAAAACAAGTAAGGCCGGTTGGGGGCTGGGAGGAGGCGAAATGTGCATATAGTATCGGATGAGACATGGCGCCTGGGTCTACGGCTTTTCAGATGCAAATGTCATGAGTCATGAGTTCCCCTCCCCCTGCCTGGCCAGGTGAAGTGCATCCTGATTGGCTAAGAAGCAGCAGAGCTACAGAGAGGAGGGGCGGGGGGGAAAGGTATATTTCCCAACGTGTGGTTTTTGGTCTTTGTCTTTGTTCGTCGCGTGGTTGCTGGCTGTGGAGCAATGGCCGCAAGCCAAGCAGAGGCCCAAGCCTTCGGGGGGGCCTCAGGATCCGACCCCAGGTAGCTCCTGGTGAAATTAGCTGAATGAGGGCTCTGGTAAAGGCAGGCCTTGTGGAGGGCTACCCATCTCGGACCTTCGGGTAGGTGAAGTAGTCCTCCCGGGTAGCAAGGCTGTGCTGGATCCAACCCTGGAAGAGAACTGACCCCCAGGTAACAGAGTTGTGTGCCTCGGAGATATAAAGAATCAGGTTTTGTTATTTTGTAGCTTTACTCTGTGTACCAAAGTGTCTCTCTCTAATTTCGTGTGCTTCTCTCATTTCCCACCTTTTGTTGTAAAATGTTACCAGAATAAACCTCTTTTGGTTTTTTACCCCACATGGTGTTTGTGGATTGCTCTGTAGTTCCAGCAACTAAATCCAGGTTACAAAATTAAAGGCAAGTCCCTGAACAGGGATTCAGGTAGGATTGCAGACAGCTGAGGCTGGCAATCTGGTACCTTGAGATCTCTGGGGGTCTTGGGTCCTTTGGGTAGGAAAGGGTGGGGGTGTGGCGGGTCAGCCAGCCCCCCCTTCCTCCACAGCTAAATATCCACAGAAGCAACTGGCATAGTATTAATTAGCTTTGAGTGCATTCCACCCTGTGTCAGCTGCCATAGTAGTAATCAGCTCTGAGCGCTTTCCACCCATGGAATTGAGATCCCTGTGGTGCTCCAACGAGATGTTGTCTTGCCTGACTGGGATCGTGCAGCTATTTAGGTGGCTCCATCCACGTTATTTACCACTGTTGACTGAATGGCCATGCCCAGACCAATGCTTTATTTATTCGTGCAGTGCTCGTGTCCTCCCCCTCCCCCCCAATAATGACACCTTACCCACCTCTTGTAAGCCAGCTTGTTAAATCACCCATATGTGTGATGCACAGAAACCACGAAGAACAGGTTGCTTACCTGTAACTGTGGTTCTTCGAGTGGTCATCTATGCATTCACACAACCCACCCACCATCCCCACTTCGGTGTCAATGCCGAGTTTGATGCTAGTGCCTGAAGCAGATATATTTTCGGTATCAAAGTCAGTGCCTATACCGATGCTGGCACCAAGATTCTCTCGGTTTCAAGGCCAGAATAGGCAGTCTCAGAGAACTGAGGGAATGGGCAGGAACCCCTTAGGGAGAAGCATACTAGGACGCTGCAGGAGGGGTTCCCACCAAAATTCCTCAGCGATATAAGTTTCTGAAACGAGGCTCCGCACAGGCGCAGAGCCCATATGTGTGAATGTACAGATGCCCACTTGAAGAACCACAGTTACAGGTAAGCAACCTGTTTATCCATTGAACAATTATCTAGCCTCATGGTACTCGTGTACCGTAATTAGTGTACTAGAGAGATTCTAGTAATTGCTGATTTTTATATTTTCAAAGGGGGAGTCTCCATTGCTTCCCTATTCCAGCATGACTTTGTAATCCAAGATTTTTTTGTGCAGTTAGTGTACAGTTTTTGTCACCATCCTAAGGTACTGCAAACGGGACTCGGGACTGTTCCCTTGAAACATTTTTTTCCTATGTTACCAAAACAAAAAGGTGTTTATCTTATCTGTGGAAGAATTCTGTGTAACTTGAAACCTTCCACAAAACATTGTGAACCATGATAACTGATAAGGGTATTATGTGTTTGGGTTTAAATAGGTAAGGAAGCCTTGGAATGCCCAATTGCTGCTTTTTCCTTTTTAAAGTATGTGTTAATGTACACACACTTTCTCTCTCACCCAGGGTGTTATTCTTTAAAAATTAAGCTTTAAAGTAATAATTGAACTCAGTGGAACTTATTTCTGAATAGACAAGGATAATATCGGGCTGCATGGCCTATATCTGTTACCACAGAAAGGTCTGCTTCAACATGGGCTTAACAAGGTATGATTTATTGTTGTCTACGTTAATGATACTGAAGTCAGCAAATGAAGGCTTAGGAGGCAAGAGCCACTTCTAAGTCTTATGCAAAAAAAGAAAGCTCTGGCGAAAGATTTAGTATGAGTTAAATTGTCTTCACGTGGTTGTCTTGTTTTCCTTTCTTGATTCTCTAGTTATTCTGTCATAGACCAAGTAAGAACCAAACTCCTTCCATGATGTATGAAAGAGAATTGATGATGGTTTGAGAACACTCTGGTGAAGACTGGAGTCTTCCCCTCTGTGGATTCTTACATAGTTTCATATAATTGATTCACCTATTGAAATTTATGCTTCTCTGAATATTGTTGCTCTGAAAGCAGCTCTTCTACAACTGTATCTTCAGCCATTGGAGCAGCAAGAAAATAATGCATTCATATATGAAATACATAAAACCTTATTTGATTTGTTGCTTAGCAGCCAGAGCAAATTATGGAAATTGAAATCTGAGACAGATTGAACATTATGATAGCAAAATGGTTTCACTTCTGTTGGCACCTTCATATTAAATAAAACAGATTCTGTTCTGTGTGCTTTTTCTATACTTTAGCAAAGTTGTTCTGCAGATGCTTCCAAAATATTCTAGAATGGAAGTATTATAAAGCTCTGTCTACCATATGAAATCTGAACAGATGTACATTAATTACATAAACATCCTAACCATAGTGAAGAGAAGCCCAGGCCAGGGAGCAACTGCCATCAGTTCCTGAAACAACCATCACCGGCCTGAGAAGGCTGTTGGGGCAGCCCCTCCCCCACCTTCCCTGGGGCTATTTAAGACCTGTGTGCCCTGAGGGAAGGCAGAAGAGAAGCCCAGGCGGGGAGCAACTGCCATCAGCTCCTGAAACAACCATCACCGGCCTGAGAAGGCTGTTGGGGCAGCCCCTCCCCCACCTTCCCTGGGGCTATTTAAGACCTGTGTGCCCTGAGGGAAGGCAGAAGAGAAGCCCAGGCCGGGGAGCAACTGCCATCAGCTCCTGAAACAACCATCACCGGCCTGAGAGGACTGTTGGGGCAGCCCCTCCCCCACCTTCCCTGGGGCTACAGAGGGAAGGCAGAAGAAAAGCCCAGGCCAGGGAGATTGTACCAGCAGCTCCAGAAGAAGCCTTCAGTTGGCCTGAGAGAACTGGTGTATGTTTGGTTTGGGGGGGGGGGTAACGTTTGTTTGTGTATTTAAACATTGTAAACTGCTTTGGGTGCCTTAGCAGAAAGGCGGTATAGAAATGTAATAAATAAATAAATAATAAATAAATTTAGAGAAATCCCTTGATGCTCATTTAATTTACAATCTCTTTCACTGTACCGTACTCATTGGTTATATAATTTTCACATACTTCAGTCTTATGGGAGAGTCATGCCCAGATGTATCATCATAACATAAGAATATGGATGCTTGACTTGTGTTTCTGTGTGTATGTGTTTTGCTTTGGGGAGAAACCCCCCATTGGCACCAATGGTAGATTTCTTCCCAATGCAAACATCAGCTGTAGAGGAGGGATTTTCCTCAGGACAACAGCAGGTTAGGAAAAGGTTAAATTTCATCCTCCATGCCTGTTGAACGCCCCACCTGCAGCTCATGATATTTACATTTCTAAAAATCCTACACTTTACCTTGCTTGTAGTTTTGCTGGGAGAATCACATGGTGATGCCACAAAAGGTAAAAGACACCTGCAGAACCTCTGCAATTATGTAAGCACAAATCGAAGACATGGCTGGGTCATAAAGTGACAAACTTGTGTAGGCCCTAACACAGGGGTGGGGGACCTAAGACCCAGGGCCAAATCCAGCCCTCTGGGGTTCCCCAGATGGCCACTCCCTTTTCTCCCAACCACCAATCATTTGGTGGTTTCCTGGCTTCTGTGCAATTTGTCCCCATTCTAAAAGGATGGAATGCCTCTCATAAGGCTTATTTACAGGCAGGAAGAGTTTTTAGGCTGCAATATGCTGGTATTTTCTCTAATTTTGGCCCCACCCTTTGGCCCTGCCCACCACTTCTCCAAAATAGAATTTGGCCCTCGGACTGAAAGAGGTTTCCTACCCCTTCCCTAACACAGTAGAGTACTCTAGGTACTAGACTAAAAACTATACCACAAGAAGAAAATGGTACTACCGGCTGAGCCAAACTTATAAAGAGCACATGCTCACGCTGAACTGATTGTGTGGAGAGAAAGCCAGGCCAGGTACACCGCCCCACACTGCCATCACCATCAAGGCTTCTGCCTAGGGGAGAAGCAGCTCAGTTCTGAGCAGTCATTTGCATCAGCCTTCATTTACATTCACCTCAATGGGATCCATCTACATACCCCCCAGTAACTTCCCCTGGCAGCTTGCAAAGAGCTGCGAAGCACTGAGGGGCGCTAGGATGCCCCGGGCCCCCGGCAGTCTCATAGAGCTGCCCAGTACTTTCAAGCTCCTAGGGGCACCGAGGATCTGGTAGGAGGAACCGGTTCTTCCTGTCAACAGGAAGGGAGGGAGGAGCGAGGGAGAAGGTAAAAGAGGGGCGCCAAGTCCTGGGTGCAGGACTGCACGGACCATCCCAACTTCGGCTGGGAATCAACCCCGGGTAACGTGCCCAGTAATGGCTAGAAAGCTGCAAGGCTTCTAGGGACCCGCTTTCAAGGAAGCAAGGTAACTTCAGGGCACTGTATCTCTCTGCTAACGTAGCTCCTATGTGTATTGAGGCTGGCATCCTGCATTAAGTTTTATGGACTCTACTGTGTTTATGGTTGAGTTCTTATCTGCTTGTTTTGATACGCTTCATTAAACATACTATCAACAAGCTTGGTATTCTTGTCAATTTCATTCTCATTCGACGCCAATGGTAGCGGTTACCTTTTAAGTGCATGGGAACCGCTTGAAGGGAGTTTTCTCAGCTCTGGTTAACCTGATAACTCCCGAACTCACGCAAAGGACCGGCAGCGGTCCTTTACAGATTGCATAATATCCACAGGCTTTCAAGGAACATGGAGCATGTTGCAGACTGCATTACATATTCACAGAAGGAACTATCAACTCTGTAAGGCAGTAGCAGAGAAACATAATTTCCAGCAGTGGACATACTTAAGGGCTCACTGCAACTTTTAGAAAAACAAGGAGTTATAGCTAATTTGTCTGAGCCTACTCCATGAGTTCAGTCATCACTGCAAAAATAATAATGGCAAGCTACAGATTTGCTTGGATCCCAGAACATGCCACAAAACCATGTTATGGCAACATTAATTCGATCCCAAGACCAGCAGATGTCCAATGTCAATTGGCTGGCAAAAGCATCTTCACTGTCCAGGATAACAGAGGCTGGTATTGACAGGTAAAAACTGGATGAGAATTCTGCTAACCTATATACTTTCAACACACCATGGGCCAGAAACAAGTCTCTTCACCTACCTGTTGGAAGACTTTTTCAATTATACTTGGAAACATGGAGGCTATATAATTCCTAATGGCATGGTTATAGCAACATCCACACAGGAGGAATATGATCGGATCCTGAGAAATATGATGGAATGTACATTGGCAGAGAAAATTAAATTAAATCCAGACAAGACACAGTAACAAAGTATACTACTCTGGCTGCTTCGTTCTGGACCATCTGTAGTTTATGAACAATCCTAGAATAGTAGAGTTGGAAGGGGCCTATAAGGCCATCAAGTCCAACCCCATGCTCAATGCAGGAATCCAAGTCAAAGCATCCCTGACAGATGGCTGTCCAGCTGTACCTTTAATGCCTCCAGTGTGGGAGAGCCCACTACCTCCCTAGATAGTTGGTTCCATTGTCGTATTGCTCTAACAGTCAGGATTTTTTTCCTGATGTCCAAGCGGAATCTGGCTTCCTGTAACTTGAGCCCATTATTCCATGTCCTGCAATTTGGGATGATCGAGAAGAGATCTAGGCCCTCATCTGTGTGACAACCTTTCAAGTACTTGAAGAGTGCTATCATATCTCCCCTCAGTCTTCTCTTCTGAAGGCTAAACATGCCCAGTTCTTTCAGTCTCTCCTCATAGGGCTTTGTTTCCAGTCCCTTTGTCATCTTTGTTGCCCTCCTCTGAACCCTTTCCAATTTGTCTATATCCTTTTTAAAGTGTGGTGACCAGAACTAGACGCAGTATTAAAGATGAGGCCTAACCAGTGTTGAGTAGAGGGGAATTAGTACTGCACATGATTTGGAAGCTAAGCTTCTATTAATGCAGCCTTTGCCTTTTTTTCAGCTGGCTCATATTCAGCTTGTGATCTACTACAATTTCCAAGATCCTTCTCACTTGTAGTATTGTTGAGCCAAGTATCCCCCATTGTGTAACTGCATTTGGTTTATTTTTCCTAGGTGCAACACTTGGCATTTATCCCTATTAAATTTCATTCTGTTGTTTTCAGCCCAGTGCTCCAGCCTATTGAGATCACTTTGAATTTTGTTTCTGTCTTCCAGAGTATTAACTTTTCCATCTAATTTTGTGTCATCTGCAAATTTGATAAGCATTCCCTGCACCTCCTCATCGAAGTCATTAATAAAAATGTTGAAGAGCACTGGGACCAAGACCAAGCCCTGCGGTACCGCACTCGTTACCTCTCCCCAGTTTGAGAAAGTACCATTGATAAGCTTTCTTTGAGTCCGATTCTGTAGCCAACTGTGGATCCACCTGATAGTTGTTCCATCTAGCCCACTTTTAGCTAGTTTGCTAATCAGGATATAATGGGGCACTTTGTCGAAAGCATTGCTGAAGTCAAGATATATTATGTCCACAGCATTCCCACAGTCCACAAGTGAGGTTACCCGATCAAAAAATGAGATCAGATTGGTCTGGCAGGATTTGATCGGGTTTTGTTTTCAGGTCATCTGTAAGCTTTTTGTGAAGCCACATTAGCTTCTTCTGTTGCCCTCTGCCTTTTTTCCTTGTGGGAATTGTTTGTAATTGTGCCTTTATTTATTTATTTATTTATTTATTTATTATATTTATGAATCGCCCATCTGGCAGACATCCGGCCACTCTGAGTGATGTACAATGCAATAAAATACAAGGGACACACACACACGCACACACAGTATAAAACACAATTAAAAACAGTACAAAACTTAAAAATCCTAACCCACCCCATATTCCCGCCTGAAAAGCCACGTTTTTAATGCCCGGCAGAAGCTAATCAAGTTTTTAAAACTCCCACCCATCTTGGGCTCCTTTTCTCATTAGAGTCTCTTGCCATGGGACCTTACTTATCATTGTTCTGAGTTTATTAAAATTGGCTTTCCTAAAATCCAGGGTACACGTTTGGCTAGACTCAGCTTTTGCTTCCTTTAGAATCAAGAACTCAAGTATAACATGGTCACTTTCCCCCAGGGTTCCCGTGACTGCCACTTTATACACTAACTGATATCTGTTAGAATCAAGTCAAGGATAGCCAATCCTCTAGTTCCTTCCTCCACTTTCTGTAGGAGGAAGTTATCAGCAACACAAGTCAGGAATTTCTTGGGAGGGGCCATGTTTGGCAGAATTTGTCTCCCAACAGATATCAGGGAAATTGAAGTCCCCCATCACTACTACATACATCATGCCTCCTTGAAACATTGGCAATTTGCTTTTCAAAAGTTTCACCCTCATCTTCTCCTTGATTGGGTGGTCAATAGTAGACTCCAACCACCATGTTCCTTTTATTCTTTGCCCCATTAATTTTAATCCAGATGCTCTCGATGGAGCTACCAAGCTCATCCTCCTGTATTTCTGTGCAGAGATAAGTCTTCTTAACATACAGCGCAACTCCACCTCCCTTTCTGTTCTTTTTGAACAAGTTATATCCTTTAATTGCTATATTCCAGTCATGGGAGTCATTTCGCCAAGTTTCAGTTACACCTATCAAGTCATATTTGCCATCCTGTATTAAGAGGGCAAGTTTGTTGTGTTTGTTGCCCATACTCTGGGCATTAGTATATAGACATCGAAGACCATGTGCTTTATTGTTTGGCTTTCTTCCTACATTTTGTAGTAGACTATTATTGGGCACTGTTGGAGCTGTTCTTTCCGTTGCGGTGCATAGACCTTTGTCCATTGTTACCCCTGAGTTCACTTCTCCCTCCCCTGTTGGATTCAGTTTAAAGCCCTCCTGATGAAGTTCTTCATGCTGTGGCCAAACACATTCTTCCCAGTTCATGTGAGGTGCAACCCATCCCTTGCCAGCAGTCTATCTTCTAGGAAGTGTAGCCTGTGGTCTCAGAATGCAAATCTCTTGCGTCAGCACCACTTTTTTACTTAGTCATTCACCCGGAGTATTTTTCTTTCCCTTTCGATTCCTCTTCCAAGTACTGAAAGGATGGATGAGAAAATTATCTGGGCCCCAAAGTTCTTGAGTTCCCTTCCCAAATCTTCAAAGTCTGACGTGATTTCTTTGTAGCTTTACTTGGTGGTATCATTTGTTCCCACGATGAGAAGAAAAGGATATGTGTCAGTGGGCTTTATGAGCCTTGGCAACCCTTCAGTCACATCTTTAATCCATCCCCCAGGGAGACAACATACCTGGCGAGTCCATGGGTCTTTGCAACATACTTCGGTTTCAATCCCCCACAGGAGGGAGTCTCCCACAACTAGTACTCTTCTGTTCCTCTTGTTGTAGGCCTCGGTTTCATTGCCTCCGCTTACTGACCCTCAGCCTCTTGCTCACTGTCACGTGGGGTGCTCTGTAATTCTTCCTCTGCAGGCTGTCAGAGGAATCCTCAAAGGCAATCCCACATAAGCACATTAGAGTAATTAATCTGTAAGTTCCTATTGCATAAGTGGCAAAGGCCAGATACTATCTTTTTGGAGAGGATATAGGTGGCATACCTGGTAGAGCTGAAAAAAAGCCTGCCTTACAGCCGCTGCCTGAATTTCAAGCACCAATACCAGATCAAGCACTGCCTCCCAAGCTGTCAGCTTGCTCCTTCATGGGTTGATTGATCCTATCCAGAACAAGTTATTCACCTACTCCAAAGTGATGGCTATCAAAATCTCCATTCCAGTTGGATTGAGCTTCTGTTTAGTATACCTCATTGAGTCCATTCCCAACTAGATGGCATTGGTATACTAATGACACTGAGCTCCAAAATTATTCATGATCTCTCCCAGTGGCTTCATGCAGATGATAACTTGAAAGATGGAATGTAACTTTGCAGCATCTCGGAGGTTAAATCTCATGGGGTGGAGCAGCAAGCCCCATGACCAAGACCAGGTATAATTTAGGTAGCTCGTGTAGAATTGAGCCTTTAAATATATGGTCTAATAAAGCCTTTCCCAACCTGGTGCCCTCCAGATGTATTAGACTTCAACTTCCATCAGTTCTAGCCAACATGGTGAATGGTCAGGAATTCTGGGAATTGTCTAGTTGTCCAAAACATCTGGACAATTCCCAGAATTGTTTGGGGAAGGCTGGTCTAATCTGTGTGTTAAGTGTTGAATGAGGGCTAAAATGTCCAAAGGTGATTAAAGGAAAAGATTTGTGTGGCGCTTGATTTGTATCTGCTTGGCATCTTTTCCTAATATTTTCCCTGTCTTTCCTTCCCACTTGTCTACAATTTCCATGCCTGTTCCTTCTTGCCATCTAATGCTTCAGTTACTAAATAAATCCACATTTTCTAAAAACATAAATCTTAGTCAAGAGTATATTATGCTAATTATTACCTAATTTACTCAGATCCCAGAATGTTCATGTGTGATGCAGGAATTAGAGGCATAGAGTTCATGTAGAGTTGCAGCAGTGGAACATATTGTATATAAACTATGTGCAGTAGTACAGGATTGTGGCTTTTAGTGAATATGTTTGCAACCCTATTAAGGTCTTGGCTCATTCTTTCCCATAACTTCATATTGCATGCAAACATACTGTATTTCAAATAGTCTTTTGACATATCTCTTGCTCCTGGGGTGCAGTCAGTAGATCCAGAATTAATTATTGCATATGTTGAACAACACTATGATATAAATTGCTGCTATGTTTCTATAAAGGTAAGTTTATGAATACTTGAAATGAATGTGCAAGATCTGCACTTGACAACCATGTGATTATTAGTTTTGACAGCCATGTAATCATTAGTTGTTAAAGAGTTGTTAATACACATTGAATTGACTGTAGTAAAGCCCAGTACTGGAACAAATGAAGCAACTAACTTGTATTTAAACTACAATGAGAAGTATATAAACATGAGGTCTATAAGTGTGTATGTACTACCAAGAAATGAGAAGTGCATAAGCTTGCTGTATTTAAGTGGACACACTAGCACATCTTATTTACCACTATGCAAATTCTGTTCAGCTGTGTATAGTTGTTTGGGTTTAAACTAGCACTACATGGAGTTCTCTGTGTGTGTTTCCTCCATTTTGTTTTTTAAAGCAGAATTGGTCTAGGCCAGGCTTCCCTAACTTGGGGCCCTCCAGATGCTTTGGATTACAACTTCTATAATCTCTGACCATTGGCCATGCTGGGATTGATTGGAGATGTAGTTCAAAGTAACTGGAGGGCACCACGTTGGAGAAGGTTGGCCCAGGCAGACTGTGAGCCTTGTGCAAGGGTAGCTGCAGAATCCTTTCTCTTATTTGTTTTTTCCCCCCAGCTCAAAATCCCCAACCTGTGCCTTTCCCTAAGCTGAGTTTTGAGCTGAAAGGGTTAAGCCCCCCTTCCTCACCTTGTCTCACTATCTGCTTAGGTTGATTTTGCGTTAAGAAAAAACAATGGCTGGGGGGACCAGGATGACCCTGGGACAGTGTAATGTGTAGTTGGAGCCTTAAGATGGGGTGGCATACTCTGTCATGATCTGGTGCTAAAAGGCTTAACATCTGTTTACATAGGACTATAGCAATTCTTAATTCCTAATCCATTCTGACTAGACTACTGTCAGCAAAACTTTCACTTAATTATTCAGTAGCTGTGAACATTTGCCATTGTGTTAGATCCAAAGTGAACATGATATAAAGTCTCTTGCTAAATGATTGTTTGAAGTCTGCAGGGGTGGGGAGTGTTCTTCTGGCTGCAGATTACATTGTATGTGTCAAATGTAAATATATTTTGCAGGAAGTACATGTTGAGTAGCAGGTTTCCTGAACACTTCAAACTTTCTCATCAATGGAAGCTAAAATGCTAGAGGAAAAAGCTGCAATTAAACCTAGCTTAAGGAAGTACTTTTTGTGTTCAGATATGTCTAGTCTATAAAGGAAGTATTGAAATGGATTGTAATGTCTTTTGTAATAGCTTTTCAATAAAGCATATAACTTATAGAACTTCCCTAAATAAACTAAGAAAACATTTTTCCCATTCCTCCCCTGCCCCAAGATATAAATTAGAGCCAGGCTGCATGACTAGCAGGCTCATATGATGCATCTATTGCTGGACTGTATGTACCATTTTGAACTCAGGTGGAAGATTAAATGTTTGAATGTTCCCACACACAAAAGCTAGCATTTCAGAGAGAAAAGGTTTGGAATTCTTATCCCTCCCATGCTAGTTCTGTTTATATGAAGAATGTGTTATGTGGAAATATTAAAATATGGCCTCCCACTGCATTTGAAATAGTCCAGTATAGCATATCCATCACAATAGCCATATAACCATGGGTTTCAATTCTAAGAAGAAAAAAAGGACTGAATTGTCATGTATACTCTTGTTTTTATATAAGGACCATGGGATCATAGCTAAAGGGAATCCTGGGAAGCCAAAAAAAAAAAAAGCTTAGGTTTCATTGGACATAAGGGATGAGGCACACAGCTTTCTAAGCTGCACTGATAAGAAATGAACAAGTTGGCATGGAATCACCATAGCCACCAGGAAAGATCAGGCAGCTCTTCCTGTGCAACTCAGTATCTCCTCGTGCTTCTTGAATATCACTGGTCTAAACTTAAATCCTTGCAAGGTTCTTCCACCAATCCCATAGTATTTGATTATAAAATGCAACACAGATTTGTGTACCTATAGATAACCATATAGATATGTGCATTTGATTATCATAGGATTTATTGCACTACTTGAAAATGAAACAAAATATTGAAACTGGTATGATTTTGTATGTAATAAAGAATGCAATTTCTGTTAAATTCCCTTTCAAGAAGGGGTTGTGTGATTGGACTACTGTGAGAGCAGTATTTTGTCTACTGACTTTATCACTGGTCTTGCAATATTTTGTGAGTGTTTTAACCCCCTATTACCAGACTCAGTTGTTGGAATGTATTCTAGCCCTGCTGAGAGTTGGTTCACATCATGTTAAAGCAGTCCAGAGTCATCCTTGGAGATAGATATAGATGGATTAGACAGATTGATAAAGGATAGGTCTAGATTAGTCATGATGGCTGTATGGAATCTCCAGGTTCAGAGACAATGGCTAGTTTGCACAATCACAGTGGGGGAAATAAGCCACAGTGGCTCATTTCCCCTGCTGCACATGCCAGGGGGATTTGTGTAATTACCCTTGCCAGCAAGGCTTGCTGTGCCATGCGAGCCTGACGATGGTGGCTTATTGCCATGGTTAACAAGCCACCCAGAACCCATGGGCTGTTTTAGGGTTCTGGGTGACTTGTTAATCACGGCAACAAGCCACCCTCTCCCGATACGCAAGACATGGCAAGCTGCGATAGTGAGGGTAATTATGCAAATCCCCCCAGCATGTGCAGCAGGAGAAATAAGCCATGATTGTGCAAACCAGGTAAGTGACTAAGTTCACATGTCACAATAATCCACCGTAACCCTCGGGGCTGCCTCAGCATGTGCTGGCCACCATTTTGAATATGCGAGCCCCATATGGTTGCCATGGTTTGTTGTGCGAACCTGGGTAGCGGGTTGTGCAAGGGTTAAACAACCCTTGCATAACCCATGGTCTTTTCTAGGGTTATGTGAAGCTTATCTAACCCTTGTACAACCCCTGCTGCCCAGTTTCCCATGACACAACAAGCCACAGCAATCACTGGCTGGGGTGTGCATATTTAAAATGGCGACCAGCATGCACCGTGGCACCCCAAGGATTAATTAACCCATGATGGCTTGTTGTGACATGCAAACAGGTCCAGCGTGCCATTGCATACCAGATGCTAGAGAGCAACAGCAGGAGTGGGTTGTTGATTTCAGGTCATGCAAGTGGTCTTCCAAGACTTAATTGGGTTGGCTACAGTGGGAAACATGATGAGAGACATGATGGACCTTAGCTCTGATCCAGTATCACTCTCCTTATGCCAGCAAACTTAATGAGTGAACTGATGTACACCAGGACATGAAAAAACTTTTGTTAACCAAAAATGTAAAAAATATATATATAAACAAGCAATTACATATATCGGACACAAATAATTTTAACATATTTCATTCTATTATGGGTCTTGCACAGAATGATACAGCAGGGGGAAAGCATGTTGCGTAACGAGTTCCAAGCTATTTCAGCCTAAAAGAACTCTCTAACATTGACTGTGGGAAGGTGAAGGGTGTAGGGAAGCTGTATTCATCTTTGCTGATTCAGTAAATGACTGCCAGGTCTCTTTAAACTGGCCTGATGTTGCTTGACCACTTTGTAAATTGAGTTGTTTTGTGATATTTTCCCCATCATAGTGAGGTCCCTTATCTTTTATTTACTTCCGATAATGGTTCATTGGACCTCTGCTTTGCTGCTATTTCTAGTCTGGCCTCAGACCAGATAAAGGCTACCAGTTCTTTATGTTTTAATTTTTCATTCACCCCAGGGTATAATGATATTAGTCCAGTAGCTCCAGAGAGCTCTATGCTTTGCTGAGTCACATCACTAGTGTAGTTGAATATTTGTCCCTAAAATCTCTGGGGGGGTGTCCTTCACCCCTCCCTATCCTCTGAAAACCCCAAATAAGGCTCCTATTCCAGGCTAGCTGGAGTTCTCAACAGGAACACCTGTTAGAGGCTGGGGTTACACTCAAGGCCGGCCCTAGTGGTGAGTGAGCTGGGCTCTTGCCCTGGGCACTGAGCTGAAGGGGGTGCCAAGCTGAGCTCAGTGATGGTGTTTTTTTTTTTTAAAGTATATATCTGCAGTGAGCTAAGCTGACAAAAAGCAGCAAGTGTCTTTAACCTCCCTCCACCCCAAAGTTTTACAGGTTGTTTGAGGACTAACTATAAAAATGAACATCATTTAGCTTTAAAGGTTTTCTTTTCTTTTCATTTTCTAGTTTGTGTCATCCATTCGAGATAAAATCAGAGGAATGTGGTTTTACTTTGAGGCAAGTTACCAAGCTCTATAAGCACTACAAATACTGTAAACACAACAACCATGTGGAGAGAAAGCCAAGTCAGGTACAACCCCCCCCCCCTTGCACGGCCATCAAGGCTTTTGCCCAGGGCAGAAGCCACTCAGCTCCGAGCAGTCATTTGCATCAACCTTCATTTACATTTACCTCAATGGGATCCATCTGCATACCCCCACAGCACCTTCCCCCTGACAACCACAATGAGCTGTGAAGCACCAAGCACCAAGAGGGGCACCAAGATACTTGGCAGTCTGAAAGAGCTGCCAAGTACTGTCAAGCACCCAGGGAAGCCCAAAGAATTAACAAGAAGAACTGGTTTTCCTGGATAACAGGCGGGGAGGGGGGAGCAAGAGAGGAGGTAAAAGAGGGGACACCCTGGCTGAAAAGGTTGTTGGTCGGTGGGCACAAGGCTGCGCGGACGTCTAGGGCTCTGGCCCGGACTCAGGGATCCAACCCTGGGAAGCTCCCGGTGAATAAGCTGGACTTCAGAGAGCTGACAAACTGCGGCTTTTGAGGAACTTAGGTCATTCACGGTGACGCTTGTACTGTACTGTCTCTGCTCGATCTAGTCACGATGATTAGAAGGCATGCGTGCCCTGTTAACACCTCTTGTTTGTTTTGATGCACCTCATTAAACCTGTTTATCCATAATCAGCGTAGTAAATTCATTCATTCATTCTCTGTTCCACCGTCAAATTTTGGTCGCGGCTTCCTCCTGAGTGTCGGAGAGCCGCGTAGGAAGGGTTTTCTCCGCTCCAGTTAACCCTTTCTGTCCCGTACCCGTGCATAGGACCGGCTGCAGTCCTTTACAAACCACTATAATTTTTTAATTTTTTAAAAAGAAAGCAATAAGGCGAAGGGAGTGTTGAAGGTGCTCTCACCAAGGATGCTATTTATCCTATGGCCGGCCCTGGTTATGCTGCACTGTTTTGTTGTGAGTCTCCGCTTGTGTTTTCCAAATTTCCATTGCAGAATAGAAGCTATGCTTATTCAAGAGCTTACATTGTTGTTACAGTAGTCATAGAATAGCAACTGAACGACTGGGCCACTCATTATAATGTCAGAGCGATAACTGTGGGACTTATTGCTTTGACAGTAGTGCCACATAATATTAGTGTTTTGAGTCAAAAACAAGCAAATTTCAGCCTAACGTGATACTATATAATACATGAGTATTTGGGAACACTTTCTCAATCCCTTAGGCTGCAGAGGTACTGCACAGAAATTTCATCATAAAATGGGGCTCTCAAACGAATTACTCCATTTAGTTTTTAAAACTCCTATTGCATAACTTACATAACATATCATATTCTGAAAATTAATAATAAGTTGTGCTGTACAGGCAAAGACATACCATGACCACAAACATGAAGTCAGGTAGCAATATTTCTCAATAATGGGGCTCAGAATTTTAAATTGAGAAAACAATGGCAGTTTTCATATTGCTAGCCACCACCACCCCCAAGACACTATATGCAGAGCCAGGTTCAAGGATGACCTTAAAGTTCATTGCTCATTTAACCCTTTTTTAAATTTTTTTAAAAATAAACATATTTTAAGACTGGTGTTTAATTAAGTTTATATACTGCCCAGCTGGCAAATGCCATTGGGGCAGTTTACAAGCATTAAACAACAACAACAACAACAACAACAACAACAACTAATCAACAATAAAATAACAACCAAAATAATAAATACAACAATGAAAATGTCAAAATACTAAAACATTAGACATATTAAAGACCCAGTTTAATAGTCAAAGCACCAAATTAGAAATTAAAAGCCTGCTAGAAGAGGAACATCTTAACAGGCATCTAAACGTATGCAGTGAAGACACCAGTCAGATGTTCTTGGGAAGGGCATTCCACAGATTGGGAGCCACTACAGAGAAGGCTCTCCCTGGTAGCCATCAGCTGCACCATTGTGGGCAACAGCACCCAGAGAAGAGCCCTCAAAGATTATCTTCACAATCATATAAGAACATCTCTTTTGACCAATGTTATGTCTCTGCTAGTGGCTCTATTGTAGTTCCTCCAGTTTAAAAATAATATATTTTTTCTGTCATTCCTCTCTGTTGACATTAGACCAAGTTTAATAATCTATACTGTGGGGCAATGTATATTAGCAGTCTTGGATCAGTTCATTAATCTGGATTTGACAAAAGGATGAGCCGAGTGAATTAGTGAGATGGATGAAAGGAAAGCTGGGAGTCTCAACTGCATGGAGAAACTAACATTGCATTGGTTTACTCATTTGGAAAATGCTCTGTAGCCCAATCCTATGCACGTTTACTTGGAAGTCATATCTCATTAAGTTCAGTGGAGCTACCAATGTTAAACATAATGCCAAAGCATGGTTTGGTGATACAGGAATGAGCCTGGAGTGAGCCATGGCTTGTTTACTCCTTCCTCTCCTCTTCCTTAGGTGGTCAGATTCAGTTAGTTCCTGCCTTGTGACAAACTATAGTTTGCTCTTATGTTTGAACTAGCAAACTAAGGATTGTATTTGCCCTGCAAATCAGATTGCAAGTCAGAATTTGATCCTGGTTTACAAAGTAAGTACCAACCATAGGTCATCTGGTTTAGATGCAAGATCAGACTTCAGGAAAGTGAACTAATTAAGCAGAGCACATGAGAGAAGGATGGAGAAGAAGGGGAAAACAAATGAGTCCAAAGCTCATTCCAAAGTGATTTACATAGTGCCAAACCATGGTTTGCTGTGTGTGAATCGAGCCATAGTATTGTACAAAATTATTTATATTACTGGGTAGTTGAGGACTGTGCCCCACCCCATTAGGACAGATTAGGGGAAGGAGGATTTACTTGGCCAGTGTTCCAATATCTGTGCTTGCCTTCGTTTCTCGACTCAATTCATGTTAGTGAGTTCAGATTTATATTCCCAGTGATATGTCTGCACAAAATATGACCTGGAAACAGCTGGCCTGAGCAACTCTCCCTGGTTAACCTTCACTTCCAGGTTTTGTTGTCAATCTGTACTTATTACCTTTTCAGCTCCCTGCTACGGAGCCTCACCTATGTTACATTATGACACCTTAATGTAACAGAGAACGCTCTCTTGATTATTCCAATGCTCTATTAATTTGTTTAGTTATTTGATTTATATCCAGCTCTATTCCATGGGCTCAGAGTTTACAGCAGTTTTTCTGCGTGTCTGTTCCAAAGGTGCTCACCGTATAAGGACATCAAACCATCAAATGGTTTGGAGGATAAATGAGGCCAAAGAAATTAAAAGTGACATTGTAAAAATAAAACCTATTTAGGCGGTAAAACATACCACACCACAAATAACCAGCCCAAAAAGCCTTCCAAAAGACAGTGCTTCTTACAGGCAATCCTCTGCTAGATGCCTGTTTGTTACAAAGGTGCCCAGCTGGGCTGAGTGTGGAGCAAAGCTCAGTCCTAGAGGTGTTGGTGATGATGTCTCTGGACTTCATCCTAGGCTCTGGAATGACATATGCATGGCAGTAGGAGTTTGTAGACTTTATACAAGAAGAGCGTATTTAGAGGTATTCTCATAAGTGCCTCAATTGTGTAAGTTTTTTCTCTGGAAAGTTGTCATTAGTATGAGTTTCCTTAGTAAGTTGCATTGCATATTACACTTTATTGCTGTAACTCCCTTGCTGTTGTACTTTAGACAAAAACAAGTTTTTATTTCAACAGACTTTAAAATAAATGTGTAGTTTGTGTTGCTGCTTTAAACAGTTATTATATTGATTGCTCTTTTTGATTGTATTGTCTTCTTAACCTGACTTGTTTTTAATGTGTTGCTTTGTGATTTCATGTGATTGTGTTTTCATTGATATAAGACGCACTGAGTGCTCTTTGCTCAGAAGATCAGGATGTAAATATATCCTGATCTTCCTAATATCTTCCTAATATATCCTAATATCCAGAGGAAATTAGCCATGCCTAACTTAAGTTTCCATTGGTTTCAAGGAGATTTCTGCATGATTAGCTTCCTTTGGATCCAACTCATGGAATAGTGGTGGTGGTGGTGATGATGATGATGATGTATTTTGGTTGGCTTTTGATGACTGAGGTTAAGCTGGAGGTAGGTTTTTAATGCATATTTTGTTAGCCTGTTTTATATATGTGTTTGTGCTTTTAATTATTACCCATTTTGAGTTTATGGAATGACTTAGACATTGAAATTAGTGTGGTCCCTGGTTCCTCAAAAGAGAAGATAATGGAGGATTTTCTGTGAATGCTTTGGAGGTCTCAGGATCTTCTGTTTAGCGAGTCGACTGGTAGGGCTGCAAGAAAGCTTTGCTCTTAGAGACTTGTCATTGCACTTGCCTTCTGTATTCCACCACTGCCAGCTGCTTTTCTTTTGCCTTATTTGATAGAGGAATAAGCACTGCCAAGAATGCTTGTGCTCCAGGCATGACATAGCTGTGGCTTTGCTTGTTCTTTTCCTCCTTGCTGTAGGCTCTTTTTTACTGGTTTTATAGGCAGTTTTGCATTTGACAGAGGAGCAGTATCACTCTGGCTGTGTAAGTGTGTTCTCCTTTTGCCTGTTAATCCATCCAGGAGCTGTTGTCTCTGTGTTTGATAAAATGAGATGATCCTATGTTGTTCCCCACTCACATCTCACTATTAAAAATGCCATGTTCTCTGGCAATATCTTCCCTCGGGGAATAACTGAGCCCCATGGCAGATGCTTTTATAGAAATTAGCACTTGCCCTAAATTCAGCTTTACTAACAAAATCCAACATCATTTGCTTAGTGGTTTGTTTATACAAGGGCTGCTTCATGGACAGTACAATTTTATACATGGATGTTGCTTTTGCATGGGAAATCTGTGTATGCTGTAATGTGTAGCAACTGCACATATGCCTATTTTTGCTACATATTAAGGTGCACAGGCAGTGTTCATGTGATTTGCTAGGTATGTAGAAGTTATAACTGTATTGGAAAACAGTCTTCTGTGGAGTGGTAGTGTTGCATATGTGGCAGCTGGAAAGCTAACTTTTTATATTGGGCAAAGCTGGAAATAAAAATTTACCGTAAGCATTTTAAAACCTAGGTAGTACTGGAGTCTGTACAGTGTAGCCTAATATAGTATAGTGTAGCACAGTGTAGTCTTTGGGGACTATAGCAACTTTATAGTGTCAGGTAATTGACTACTCTTCTTTCTTCCCCAATCCCTGCTGCCTTTTGCAGAAAGTATATGTTCTCTAAATCTAATTCTCACTTTTAAACACTTCTCCATTAGTCTTATATCTGAGGCAAGACATACCAATTCCTTCAGCCTTTCATTATGTGTGGACCCTTCTTATAGCTCTTCTCTAAATCCTTTCAAAGTTGACAACATCCTCCATGAACACAGTGAATGCATTCAAATAAGGTGTTAATTTATTCTATGTAGAATACTATTACAGCCCTCCAAGTCTTCAAACTTATGCTTCTCCTAATGCAACTTAAATGGCATTGCCTTTTTTTTGCTATGGCATCACGTTCCTTCATGCTCAGTTTGTTCTATTATGAACTCTGAATCTGTAGCTAAACATTGAAAATGATCATAGAAAATTAGAGAGCTCAGTAGATAGCCCCAAAATAACTTAATAGGGTGGATTGATTTGATTCAAGTTATTATAAAACTGATTTAAATCACCAAGAGAAAAGACTGATTTAAATCAAAATTCCCGATTATAATTATATTTTCTAAATAAATTGGCATACTGATAGTTTGATGTTGCCATTAGAACATGTTGATATGCAACTAAATAAAGTCTTCATACAGCATATGAGGATACAGTATATAATTTAAAGTGCAATCCTATGCATATCTACACTGAGTTCAGTGACACATGGGAATAAGTGTGTATAGGATTGTACCCTTAAGTATTTTAACAATGTTTTTACTATTTTAGAAGATGATCCATGTTGTTGTTATTGTTGTTATTTGCTTATGATTTGTGATAAGCTGCATTAGTATGGTAACCAAATGCCACACAAAAGAAACATATACCATGACAGTATCCTATATTGCTGCTGCTCCCCCGCTAGTCTGTTATGCCAGCGGAACGGACTGCTCATGCAACAGGAACTAGTGGTTCTTCTTCGTGGTTTCTGTGCATCACACATATGGGCTCTGCGCCTGCGCAGAGCCTGTTTCAGGACGCTTCCATAGCTGAGGATTTTAGGCGGGAACCCCTCCCCCACCATCCTACTGTGCATGCTACTGTCAGGTTCGTGCCTATTCTCTCAGTTCCTCTTCGACCGCCTTTGTGGGTGCCCCAGGGAGCTTTCTCTGCGTCCTTTGACAGCAGCACTGAGGTGTATTAGTATTTTTATTCTATCTTCTCAGTCTTTCCTCCTTTCCCTTTTAACTTTATTTTGGTTTATTTCTCTATCCTCTCTTATGACTACCTTTTGAGAGACTCTTGTGAAGCAGATGGCTATGAAGGCCCCGTTTCGCAAGTGCGTCTGTTGCGCTAGCAAATTGCCGCTTACGGACAGCCACTCCCTGTGCCTGTTTTGTTTAGGTGAGAAGCACATAGTGGATATGTGCCCCCACTGCCAAGCCTTTACAAAACAGACCAGGAGAAACTGCTCTGACCGCCTCTGAGCAGTTCTGTGCAGGAAAACATTGGAGGCTGTAGACCAGCCATCAGTCCTGGCCCCAATGTTGGCGGCGTCTTCTCTGGC
This sequence comes from Shinisaurus crocodilurus, assembly GCA_021292165.1. NCBI lineage: Eukaryota > Metazoa > Chordata > Lepidosauria > Squamata > Shinisauridae > Shinisaurus > Shinisaurus crocodilurus. Next base: position 110,057,588 of record CM037879.1, read on the forward strand.
TCTCCAGACTGTGTCCGTATCTCCTCCTTGTCAGATTCTGGTGACAGGGAGAGACCCTCTAACTCCAGGTCATTCACTGTCTTTGCAGACATCTAAAAAAACTGACCAAAAAAATCCAGAATATCAAAATCTGACCTCAAGCGGAAGAAGAAGGAGTTGAGGAGGTCGAAAGAAAAGGAAAAACCTGTTTCTTCCTCCCCGTGGCAAAAGTCCACGACACCGACTGCCTTGCTGCCAGTCCTCCAGGACTGCGTCGGTTCTTCTTCGTGGTCTCTGTGCATCACACATATGGGCTCTGCGCCTGCGCTGAGACCTTTCCGGAAAATTCTAAAGCTGAGGTAGACTGGGCGGGAGTCCCCTCCCCCTCGCGCGTGCTCCTTAGCGCGGCTCCTGCCCATTCCCTCAGTTCCTCTTCGACCGCCATTGCGGCTAGTCGTCTCCGGAGGTTCTTCTAAAAAACTACAACTCAGCTGAGTACTTTAAAATTGTCTTTTCAAAAAATTTTTCCTCATAAACCTTTTTTCTCTCCCTCCTTTCATCAAACAAAAAAATAAAAAAATAAAAAATAAATAAAATGAAATTCTTCTCCTCTTCTGAGGAAAGGCCGTTTAAAGGTGTCTTTTCGAAAGTGCATCCATTGTGGGATTAAATTACCCCCGGCTGATGGCCACTCTTTGTGCCTGTTATGTTTGAGAGCGGGGGCATGTGGTAGAAACATGCCACCACTGTAAGGCATTCACCAGGCCGATGTGAAAACATCGAGCTTTAAAGCTCAAAATGGCTCTCTGGCAGCAAACTTTATCCGCAGTTGGTCCCTCTATACCGTGGGCCACGGCATTCAAGCCAAGATCAGTGACGTCTTATACTACAGTGGCAGCAACTCAGAATGAGGAATCCCCACTTAAGGGAAAGGACAAAAAAGCCCACATATGCTCTAAGGAAGAGCAAAAGAAAGAGACTGTGTCCAAGAAAAAATCTAAGGACTGAAAGTCTCTCTCTAAGCCCGTCACTCCAGCCCTATCGACTGTGAGTTTCATGGCTTTGACGTCGACTGCCAAGGTTGAACGCCTGGTCTCGATCCCGACACAGATTGAGTCTTCGACACCGAGAGGAGACGAGCCGGCTACATCCATGCCTACAAAGCGTGCCTCGGTGTCAGGAGTGCAAGTAGCCTCACTCTCCGATGGAGAAATTATGGATTCAGCTGTACTCGTGGCTACGGAGCTTACTGCAGCTCCAACATTAGAGGAGACGTATACTCCACCCATGGAGAAAATGTTCTTCCTCCAACTGCTCGGCATCGAACACTGATCTCCATCGGGTGGTCTCTGTCGACATTGAACATCGCTCTCGACATCGAGAGGGCTCTGTCGACATCGAACATCGCTCTCGACATCGAAGAGTTCCACAGATAAATAGATGGAAATGAGAGGTAGAGCTGAGTATCATCCCACAGTAATGACTTGTGGCCAAAGTTGTGGCACAGCATAGGCCAGTGGCCATGGCATGGAGCAGGAGGTCCCCAGCACCACCTTCTGAAACTGCTCCTCCAGGAAGAACCGGATCCACCTAACGACATGCCTCCTAAGCCCAACCCAGATAAGTGATGCAGAAAGATGCCTTGGTCAATGGTATCAAAAGCTGCTGAGAGGTCCAGGAGAACCAACAGGACTATACACACCACATCCATTCTTCAGCATAAGTCATCCACTAGGGCAACTAAGGTAGTTTCTGTCCCAAAACCAGGTATGAATCTGAATGGATAATAGTCAGTCTCACCCCGCACTGTCTAGAGTGGAGAATCCACCACATGCTCCAATACATCACCCCAAAATGATAAGTTTGACACTAGGTAATTATCCAAAACCATAGGATTTAAACGTTTTTTTCCTCAACAAAAGCCTCACTGCTGCTTCCTTCACTTTACATATTTTAATCATTGACCCTGACATTTCATTGCTGTCAGCTCTTCAGAATACCAAGGAGCTGACCTGACATGGCTCCGTGACTGGGTCAAAGACATTTGGGAGTGAGTGTATAGATGTCCTAGGTCAGGGGAGGGCAACCTCTGTCCTGCGGGGAAGGGGTTGAGCATGCTTCATGGGTCCTGCCCACCCCCTCCCCAAGCCCTGCCCTTTGTGGCACAATGGGGAATCTCTTTGTTATCTCTGATCAGAGATAAGCTGGAAATTCCCCCATACCACCTAGCTGGAAGGAGCAGTCCTGCTTGGCTTGTGCTTGCAGGAGTTGACTGCTATAAATACAGGCCTGTGGCTTACGCTGGCTCGGCTTGTCTGAGCGTGGAAAGCTAAGCAGGGTCAGGCCTGGTTATTACTTGGATGGGAGACCCCTCCTCTAGTTTCCTGCATTGAGCAGGGGGTTGGACTCGATAGCCTTGTAGGCTCCTTCCAACTCTATGATCTATGAAATCTATGAAAGTACTGGCTGATTCTCTCCCCGCCCCACTCAAGCCCCAATCCAGATGTGAGCAGGGCAGGAAGGAGCTGCCAGCCTTGGCTGCCACTTGCAGGAGCTGACTTCTGGAAGTGCTGGCTGAGTCCCTTCCCACCCTGTTTGCTCCTTGATCCGGACATGATCAAGGTGGGAAGCAACTTCTAGACTCGGCCACCGGCTGCTGGAAATGCCAGCTGAGTCCCTTCCTGCCCCATTCATGCCCCAATCGGCAGAGTTACTTTCCATGCAGACAGAGACATGTAGCCCCTTGCCTTTCTCTGCATGGAAAAGAAATAGAAAAAAAGAGGGAGCTGAGGGGCAGGGGCTTTGGGTGATGCCACACGCACCCCTTAATGTCATCTTTGTGTCCTACCTTGCATGAAGAGAAGTACCGTACTTTCTGTAAGGCAAAACCACATTGGGTACAACCCTATCAATGTGTTGTATTTACACAGTTTCCAGTACTCTGTGAAGTACTTATTTATAGAGTTTATTGATTTACTATATATACTGCCCAATAACGCTCGTTCTCTGAGCAGCTAACAATAAAAGTAAAACAGTTACCGTACATAAAAAAAGGTAAACCCCAAATGGAAATACAGTGTAAAACAGCAGCGCAGTTGTGCCTGTACCAAAAACATACAGACATAAAATCCCCGAACTGTCTGTTCCTCATGGTTGCAAAATTTCTGGAAGTTTTACATATCTAGCATCCAGTCAGTTATTTTAAAAGTGCACATCCACATATATGCAGACATCTAACTGTGGCCACTTCAGAAGCCTGTGTCTCATATATAGAGATAACTTCCCCTCGTGGTAGGTGATAAGCTACCACTGACATAGAAACTACCTCTGACATTGAAGGGTAGCATTGTTCCAAATCAGTAAGTAATGTTAGCACATTTGGGGGCTGATACAGATTAACTTTGCAGATAGCAAACTGGAAAAATAAAAGCACTGCACAGAGAGAGCCAGTTGTTCCTTCCCCTTTATTATCCCCCCCGCCTTCCAGGTATTATTCTAGCTGCTCCCTCAGTGATGAGTTGAAGAAGTAATATCTGAGAAATGTTCAGTTCTGAGTGCCTTATAGGCTTGTCCCCAGATGTGAAGCAACAGAAAACAAAGTTGGAGATAGCTGCAACACATTACAGATCATCTCCAGCTCAAAACTTAGGGCAAAATCCAATGTCATATGAGTGGATTCTTCCGGTCGTGCAATGAAATTTATTCTCTGCTCCTGCAGTCCCCCCTAAAATTCTGTTCCAGAATATTTAACAACAGTCCTGTCACATTTGATATTTAAATTTTAAAAATGATCAAGCATTTCTATAATACTAAGTGTGAGTCACAATTCTGAGACTTTTCTTTACCTGAGTTTAGTGTTGAGTGTTATCATGTGTCGCATGTACAAATTCATCTTCAGAAGTTTTTGCTTCGAAGAGTGGGGAAAGTCCACATATGATATAACTTATGATTGGTTTTCATGTTATGGCTACCATGTCAAGAATGCTTTAAGTCATTCCACATGGTAGCTATCTTAGTCACAGCACTGCAAACTAGCAAAAAACAGAGGTTTGCAATGGCGCTTTGAATATTTCCTGGTTTGCATATGAGCCAATGCATGCAAATGGATCAGTACCTGGTAACTGATGCCATATGGAGCAGTTTAAAGAAGCCCCTGCATAACAGTCACAGCATGTAACCAGTCCTTGGAGAATGATTACAAGCTGATTGTTAAATCTAATTCAATATTTTATATCACTTAAAATGGAGGCATTAACTATTTGCTAATTAGCAGGATTAAAAATATTTGGTGTGGTAAAAATAAATATTTGGGAAGCTGAAAATCTGTTATGTATAATTTATTCTAATTTCAGAGCAACTGATTTCCTGTGATCAAATGGGAGGTTAGACAGTTTTGTTTTTGCATAAGAAAGGGGAAAAATGAGCTGGCTGAAAAGCTTTAATAAAGTAATTTACAATATTGTATATTGATTTATCAAATGAGTCTGAAGTAATAGTAATTATGCATCATTCTTGGAATAATCAGCAAATGTATAATTACATCCTTTATTATATCAAGCTTCTTAGTGACAGACCTTTGAACAATGAACTTCATTCTGTTTTAGGTGTCTGACATGATTTATCATTTCATTAACTTCCCATTTCCGTTTTGGATTCTACAGTAAGGTCAGTGCAATGAGCTGCACAGGCTGTCTTATTTCTCCTTCCTCTTTTTTCCCTCCATGCTGCGCATAGCCTCTCATTTCACAGATGTCCTAGGATTTTGGAGTTATGGTTTGTCACCAAAGATATAATTTTTCCTTTAGTGTTCTGTATTATAGATTCCTTTCACATTTCTGAGGAAAAAGGGAAAGCTCCGGTCACTAGGGTGAGTGTTCCTGTGTTTTCTTTGAAAAAATAGCACTGTTGTTAGGAAGACACTGTCTGTTGAATTATAATTCTTTTGTGCAAAGGCCAGCCCATCTCATAGCATCACAATTACTGGAGGTGTTCAGTATGACTTATAGAATCATAGCTTCATAATTGACTAGATGGTCTGTGCTTTCTGTATATTTAGAATTCTACCAATGAAGAGCAGTTGTGAAGTTTAATATTATAGGAGAGGTTGGGCTTTTTAAAAATATCAGCAGATTTGGGGGAGGGTCATTTTTTAGCTATCAAAGTTCAGATACATTTTTTAGAAATGTTATGTATTATGCTACGTTTTGCCGTGTACTAAAATGATGGATTTTTCTAGATTAGTTTGTAAATATGATACGTTGCTATAAATTTTATTTAAAATCAGGATATGAGATTGATCCAAGAATTTGAAAAGTGAACTATCCTCAAGTGGCATATGGATTTGGGATTCCAGCCTTGTGAGGGTGTTTATTAAAAAAAAAAAAAAAGCAGCTTTTAAGAAGGAAAGCCCAAATAGCACTTTTAATATATTGTAATTTATTAAAGCTATAATTACACCTTCATAAAGTATAATTTATTTCTTACTATTGAGATTTCTAGTTTTAAAATAACATAGGAGGGCTTTTAAAAGAGAAATGGTAGGGTTTGCACATAACACTAATGTATGATATAGGTTGTTGAATTCTGCATTGCTGTGATATGTGAATGCAGCCATGCTAACAGACTATGGTTTGTTAACTAAAATCAACCCAGAAAGAGAACCCATGGTCTGTTGTTGGGTTGTGAACTTTGGGTTGTTGAAACCATGGGTTGTTGTTGACCTGGTTCACATGTAACGACACTCCATCGGTTTTCTCTCCACTGCACAAGCGGGAGAGAACAGGTGCACTGCCTGCAGCATGCCCGCCTCTTCTGCTGTTATTCAGCAACCTCCAATCAGTTCAGCAACCCACAATCAGGTCCTGCTGAGATGACGTCTGAAACCAGACCTCTGGCTTGTTTAGGGGCTAAACAATCCAGTGGTTAACCAATGGGTTGTTCTTGGGTTAACTGGTGTGTTGTTCAGCCTCTACACAACCCAGTAGCCTCGGTTCGGATGTCACGCTCAGCAGGACCCATTTGTGGTTGCTGAGCCGATAGTAGGTTGTGGAGTAAAGTGGAAGAAGCAGGCGCCACTGGCAGCACACCAGTGCATCCCTGACAACCCATCGATTTTTAAACTGATGGGTTATCGTTACATGTGAACAGCCTCGTTATGTGCAAAGCCAGAATGCTGCGTTGTTCATGGGTTGTTTCACCAGGCTAAAGAGGCGGTGGGCGAGAGCAGTAACCCCTCCTCCAAAATAGCTGCTCAATATGCTAGTAATACAGTGCTGCAAAAGTATTTAGGATACAGAGAGGGAGCGGGTGAAGGGAAACAAACAACCCCAGGATTGAAAAAACAAACTGCAGTTTGTTTGATCATCTACCATGCAAACCCTGGGTAGGGCAAAAAACCATGGGTTATCATTTTGTGTGAACCAGGCCAGTGTATTGGTTCAAAGAAAAGAAAAGTCATCTCACAAAATCTAGGAGTGCTTCTAGATGGAGGGCTCCTAGCGCTACCAATCAAAGGGCATTGTATTCCTTTTTTGTCTTTTCCTTTTTAAAGGATTGTTTCTTGTGAGAAAAAACACAAAAGATGTAGTAGAAAAGCACAGGAGGGTTACAAATGAAAGATGACATTGTCTCGATTAAAATTCTGTGTTAGAGGCGGGGTGATTACAAGATAAAGGCTTTGGCTGCATTCACATATCACATTAAGCCATCCTGCAAATAAGCTATGCAGTGTGGGTTATTCGTGGAACAACCCATGGTGTGCCCGATGGATGATCAGGCTCACTGTGGCTTGTTGTCCTTCCACCTCGGTTCTCCAGCCAGTATTCAAGTGTCCTTTGCAGCAGACCCCATCTTGTCTCCCCTTCCCCTGACAGTTCTTTAAAAACCCACAGAAATAAATGCAAATTTAATGGCTGGGAAGTAATGGAGGGGAATTTTGCATACATTTAAGGGCTGGATAGTAAATGGAGGAGAAATTTGCACACCTACAGCAATGGAGCAGTTAATTCAGGTACGCAAATTTCCCCTCCATTTATTTCCCAGACCATAAATGTACGCAAAATTGCCCATTTACTTCCCAGTCACTAAATTTGCGTATTTTTCCCAGTTCATTAAAAATGCACAAATATTCCTGACAGTTCTACAAAAACACTTAGAGGTGGCAGAATGGGATGGAGCAAATAGGGTGCCAGCACCAGTGGTACACTTTCTCACAGTTTCATTGAGAACTGTCAGGGAATCGCAGTAACCACAGCAGTAAGTGCTCCGAAAAGGAGCCATGAAAAGGTGTGGGAGTTAATATCTCCTCTTTCTGGAGACTTGGGGAAATGTTGAAAAGATGGAGGCACTGAGAGCTGTCAGTTCAACACTTAAAACTGAGAGGATCACACTGATAAGGGGGGGAAATCTTGTGTCCCCCCCCCCCCAACACACACACACACTTTGGGTGCACCTTCTTTTGCTGCTTCTCCTCCTGTACTGCTGCTTTTCAATTGACAGCTAGGAAAGACTTCTCATATCCGACAGCTGTAAGTGTGCACTTGTGAAGGACTGACAATAATAATAGCAGCAGCAACAACAAACACAATTGCTCAATTTTCTGAGTCCGAAAAAAAAAGTGGTGAACCAATGACAGTTGGTCCAAAGTAGCACTTGGGCATCGGTGGAGGGGCTGTCACTGGTGGTGGCACAGGTGAGATCACAAAGAGCGGCAGGGGTTTTTACTGCTTTTGCTGAGAGATTCGATACCCAATCCCCACAACCCACAATAAAATTGCTTTCCTGGGTTCAGACAACACAACAAGCCATCAAAGATCAAACAACCCCCAGAACAAGCCATGGGTTGGTCAGGGTGACTTGCTACCCCAAAATAAGCCACCCTGCAGGAAGTGGTCTGGGTTCGGACAACATGACAACCTACCGTGGCTAGTTACCCATGATGGGTTGTCATGTCATACGAACCAAGTCTTTGTCTCGAAGTACTCTTAAGTATTATAATGTGATTTTATAGCAGTTTTTAAGAAAAGGTTTTTGGGAAAAGAAAATCCATGATGGAAACAAAATCAGCCTGCGTACTAATAGTTATACTTGAATGCACATAATGCTTTCGTTTTGAAAGTAATATATGGACATAATCCACCCAAACCTAAGCACTTTGGAGTCCATTGATTCCAAGAGGAGATTTGTGAATGTCTGTAACTCTCCCATTGAAATCAATAGGGCTTAAACATGCTTATCTGTAGCTGGATTGTGCATATCTATTACTTTATAAAAGAAGAATACTTTGATTTTTGAAGAATAATTTGAAATGTTGCTGGTGAAAACAATAGCTCTTTCAGTGATTCAAAAGACTATCCATTACCATTATATAGAATAACAGTTCTCAATTCAGAAATGTTATAGTTCTTAATTCATACAATGTCTTTTAAAGAATATTCTTGGTTTGTATATGTTCTGACAGAATGCATGCAAAAATCCATTTGTTTTAGTGGAGGACCGCTGCGGGTCCTATGTGTGAGTCCGGGATCGAATGGGTTAACTGGGGCTGGGAGAACCCTTCTTACGCGGCTCCTGTGCGCTTTAATTGAGACCGTGACTAAGATTGACAATGGAACAATGAGTGAATGAAAATACTCCACTGTTTATAGATAGTAAACAGGTTTAATGAGGCGTATCAAAATAAACAGAGAGGTGTTACTATCAAGAGCAGAGCGGAAACAGAGGATTACAGAGGTTACCTTCTAGCAATCAGAGTTCCTCGAAAGCCGCGTCTTTGCTGGCAATCGAGCATACAGCTTTGTTTCACTGGGGAGGCTTCCCGGGGTTGGATCTTCTGTCTGGACTGGAGTCCTGGATGTCCGTGCAGCTTCGCACCAACCAGACAACAACCAACTGGGGCTTGGTGGCTTTACCTTCTGCCTCCTCCCCCCTCCCTCCTGGCTCCCCCCTCCTCTCCTGTCTTCAGGCAAAACAGGTTTCTTTGTCGCTTCCCTTGGCCCATGGTATTTGGTGGTGCTTGGCAGCTCTTTGAGACTACCCGGTGGTCTTGACGACCTTCATGCCCGAGGGCATTCATCTTGCTTGGGACCTGGGAGGAAGGACTACTGGGGGGGGGATATGCAGAGGACCCATGGAGGTGAATGAGTGCAGGTGGCCAGGCTGCCCGGGTGGCGGTTTCTGCCCTAGGCAGAGTTGGAGTCCGCGTGGATTGGAACAGGAGGGAGGCTGTCTGGACCAGCTTTCTCTTCACAGTTTTTAATTTAATATTCCAGGAATAAAGAGCATATTGTATGGACCTAGCCATCATCATTAATGCCTTGTTAACTTTGCAGCTTGACTGTTGTAATGTTTTCCACATGGGATTGCCATTACAAACATTTTGGAAGCTTCAACTGCTCCATAATGCCATCAATAGAAAAAAGAAGTGTTATCTTAATTTACAGATTAATATATGCACAAATAAAAAAAATATACATAGCATTTCTCAAAATGTGCATATGTTAAATAGTGAAGCAGATTGAAAGTGGCCTCTGTTACATGATTAGGTAGTGCTAATTCAAAAAAAAAAAAAAGCCAACATATTGTAGCTTAAAGTAGTTACTGCCAGTAACTAAGCCTTGGGAGCGGCATTTAACCTTTTAGTATGGGGAAAAAACTACACAAAAGCAGGGAAACCACCAAACGATTATCAGTGGTCGGGGGGGAAATGGGTTGGAGCCGGGGAAGGGCGTAGAGCATCTGGGGAACCTTGGAAAGCTGAATTGGGCTCCCAGAAGAGCCAGATTTGGCCCCCAGGAGAGCCAGATTTGGCCCCCGAGGCTGAGGTTCTCCACCCCTAAGCTAGCGCCCGCAAAGTCACCAGCACACTTCCCTCAGAGCAGTTCTCCTACTTTTAAAAATGTTTGTAGTTTTATTTAAAAAGTTGAAGGATAAAACATAATTTAAGTGGCAGTCTACCTGAAACATGGGGAGGGACAAGACCCATGGCTGAATCAGTGTTCAATTCACTGGTATGTAGGTGTGAAAGACAAGTTGAAAAGTTAGCCTAAATTTGCTGATAAAATACAGGCAGTCCCCGGGTTACGAACGTCCCGACTTACAGACAGGGATGTTGAAGAGTCCTTGGTCTCGAGTCACGAGTCGAGTCACGAGTCCTTGGACCCGAGTCTCGAGTCCAAGTCCTTGGTCCGAAATGGTGAGTCCCGAGTCACTCCCAAAGCTGACTCCACAAGGCCCTATTAAAATCAATGGGGTTTTCCCCCAACAAAATAAGGCTACTTCAGATGTGTGGCTTAAATAAATTCTAGGCACAAGTGTGCCTTTTTATTTCAAAACTCTGCAACTGATTTTGGCAAGAACAGACCAGGCAGACAAACCCAAAATAACCAGACAGGCAGAGGAGGCAGGGAACCCCAAAACAGGCAGGCAGAGGCCTTTGTCTTGGACAATTCAAACTGTGGAACTGGTTAGGAAGAGACCAGGCAGGCAGAGGAGGCTGGGAACCCCAAACAGGCAGAGGCAGCCAAACCCAAAATGTCTGAAAGGTTGCATTTTAGGAAAATGATTTTAAAAAATAAACTTGCTGTATTTCCTAAAACTTATCCATGTTGCATTTGAAGAACATGATTTATTCTAAATGTTTGCCCCCCATTCTGGAACGGTGAGGTCTCATCACAATTTCACCCTCACTCTTCGCCGGCAATTGCACTCCTCTCCAATCCTTCTGGCACAGCCCAGGGATGTTAAAGAGTCCTTGGTCTTGAGTCCCGAGTCGAGTCTCGAGTCCCATTAAAAATATTGGGACTCGAGTCGAGTCAGAGGGGGGACTCAGTCCGACTCACGAGTCGAGTCCCCAAGTCCGAGTCCCCATCCCTGCTTACAGACAACTCATACTTAAGAACGGACCACCATATATGTAAAAATCTGAGTTACCGTAAATACAATGGTTCATACTTACGAACGCACACACTATACTTTGCAACACTTTGAAAACATTGCACGGCTTCTGTTCCGACTTGCGTACACGACAGACTTATGAACAGATCTCATTCGTAACCCAGGGACTGCCTGTACTACATCTGTCTTCACTCTCAGATTGTTTCCATAATGTGGTAGAATTACTATAGAAAAAAATGTATTGGATGGTTTCAGGCTATAGCCTAACTTTTCAGTCTTGCTATTTATAATTAGTTCTATTATGAAAATGTGTTTTGCCACTTAAGTGAAACTGACCATACTTATTTCTGCAGTTACTATTTTAAATACAATCTGTCATCGCAAGGTCTTTTATCTGTGCTCTTGTTCCTAATTATTTCATTTAAAAACAAACTGTTTCATCACTGTAGAAAACTCAGAGATATCTTGGTTGTCAATTTAAAATATAGAAGGAATGTCCACTTATCAGTAAAAAGTGTACAGTTAATCAATCCTATGGACGTAAGAACCCTGCTGGATCAGACTGAAGGTCTATCTAGTCCAGCATTCTGTTCCCATAGTGGCCAATCAGATGCTTACAGGAAGCCTATAATCAGGACATGAGTACAACAGCACTCTCCCACCCATGTTCCCCAGCAACTGGTATTCAGAGGCATACTGCTTCAGATACTGGAGGTAGCATATAGCCATCAGGACTAGTAGCCATTGATAGCCTTATCCGCCATGAATTTGTCCGAATCCCCTTTTAAAGCTATCCAAATTGGTGGCCATCACTACATCTTGTGGAAGTGAATTCCATAGTTTTATATGCGTTGTGTGAAGAATTACTTCATTTCATCTTTCCTGAATCTTTTACCAATCAGATTCATGGTTTGACCCCAGGTTTTATTGTTATGAGAGAGGGAGAAAAATATTTCCCTATCCACTTTGTCCACACCATGTATAATTTTGTACACTTCTATCATGTCTACCCTTATTCGCCTTTTTCCTAAGCTAAACAATCCCAGATCTTGTAACCTTTCCTCATAGGGGAGTTGCTCCAGCCCCTTGATCATTTTAGTTGCCCTTTTCTGTACTTTTTCCAACTCTACAATATCCTTCTTTAGGAGTGACCAGAACTGTACACAGTACTCTATAGATTTGTATAAGGGCAGTATGATTTTGGCAGTTTTATTTTCAATTCATTTCCTAATTATGCCTAACATGGAGTTTGCCTTTTTCACGCTGCACACTGGGTTGACATTTTTATCAAACTGTCCACTACAACCCCAGAATCTCTTTCTTGGTCAGCCACTGCTAGCTCAGATCCCATCAACTAATACTTGAAGTTGAGAGTTACCCTAACATGCATCACTTTACACTTGCTTCCACTGAGCCGCATTTGCCTTTTTGATGCCTATTCTCCCAGTTTGGAGAGATCCTTTTGGAGCTCCTCACAATCCCTTTTTGTTTGAACCACACTAAATAATTTGTTGCTGTCAGCAAACTTGGCCACTTCACTGCTCACCCCTTAATTCCTGATCAGTTATAAATAAGTTGAAAAGCATTTGGTCCCCATACAGATCCCTGTGGGACCCCACTGTTTGCATCCCTCTATTGGGAGAATTTAACATTAATTCCTACTCTCTGCTTTCTGTTCTTTAACCAGTTACTGATCCATAAGAGGACCTCTCCTCTTATTCCATGACTGCTAAGTTTGCTGAGGAGTCTTTGATGAGGGACTTGGAAGTCCAAGTAAACAATGTCTACCGGATAACCTCTGTCCACATGTTTATTGACACTCTCAAAGGAGTCTAAAAGGTTAGTGAGACAGGACTTACCTTTGTGGAAGCCATGTTGATTCTTTTTCAGCTGGGTTTTTGTCCTTCTACATTCTTACTACGTAATTTTATTTTTAATAATGCTTTCCACCAATTTACCTGGGACAGACATTAAGCTAACTGGCCCCTCATTTCTAGGATAACCCCTGGATCCCTTTTTAAAATTGACATTACATTGGCCACTTTCCAGTCCTCTGTTACAAAGGCCAATCTTAGGGATATGTTACATTTTTTTGAAAGAAGATCAGCAATTTCACATTTGAGTTCTTTAAGAAGTCTCAGATGGATAGCATCCAGACCCGGTGATCTGCTTGTTTTCAATTTGTCAATAAGGTCTTGTCACCAGCTCCTCAGCCTCCCTTCCTGAAAATGTTGGTTCATAGATTTCATAGATCATAGAGTTGGAAGGGGCCTACAAGGCCATCGAGTCCAACCCCCTGCTCAATGCAGGAAACTAGAGGAGGGGTCTCCCATCCAAGTAATAAGCAGGCCTGATCCTGCTTAGCTTCAGGCATGAGTATCTGCTCTACATCTTCAGTGAAAACAGCCTAAGCTTTTCTGCAATCTCCTTAATTCTCCTTTAGTACTCCTTTAATTCCCTTATCATCCAATAGTTCAAGTGCTTCCCTAGTTAGTTTTCTTTTCTGATTTATTTAAAGTATTTTTTTATTTTATTTTTGGTCTTAATGTTATTAGAAGTATGCTCTTCAAAATCCATTTTCTATCTCTTATTGTCTACTTGCATTACTTTTGTGCAAGTTTGCGTTCCTTTTTGTTCCCCTCCTTGTTTGGGCAAGACTTCCATTTTTCTAAAGGAAGCTTCCTTTTCTCTAATAGCTTCCTTGACATGCTTGTTAAACACACTGGTGACCTCTTGGACTTGGTGGTACCTTTCCTGACCTGTGGTATACATTCCAGCTGAGCTTTTATTATTGTGGTTTTGAGTAACACTCAAGCATTCTAAAGAACTTTGACCCTCCTGAGTTTACCATTTAACTTCCTTTTTACTAATCTCATTTAAATAAATTTCCTCTTTTGAAGTCAAATGTGACTATGTTAGGGTTCCTTGGTAATTTTCTACGTATATATAAAGTAAATTTGACAACTGTGGTGACTACTTCCTCTCACACTAGGTCCTGGGTGCCATGTTCTGAGTTGCCTCCCCCTCTGGTCAGCTCCATGACCTGCTGTTCTAGGGCACAAACATTTAGGCTACAATCCTATACACAGTTACCTGTGAGTAAGTCCCACTGAACTCAGTGGGGTTTACTTCTAAGTGGATATGTACAAGATTGCACTGCTAGAGTATCTAAACCCACTTAGAGATATTTTTAAATATGTTCAGTGGTATATAAATCTATTAAATAAATAAATGAAATTTACCCCTTTGCCATGATTGGAACACACATTTGACCAGTTTATGTGAAGGTAATTGAAGTCACACATAACTACAGCAATAGGTTGAAGACTATTGATTGGCAGCAGCTCTGCAGGATCACGGGCCATTGTCTTTCTTAGCACTGGGTACCTGATCCTTTTAAGTAGACAAACCAAACATTGAACCTGGGACCTCCTGCTTGCAAAGCAAGTACTGACCTGTGGTCCCTCATTTTCATTTACTTTGTGCTTCCTCTACATATCCAAATGATGGGGAAATGACCTTCTATCTTGTCCAGCTTATATTTAAGAAACAAAATGGTTTTATTTAAGAAATTATGGTGGGGGAAGTTTTTTATGCTCGTTGAGCATTTGTCCTTTAAAAATTTTCTCCCTCCCATTGCTTCAATAGGAGGGAATATACCTACGCCAGCCCTAGGGCTGGCATAATTGTCCACCCTTGTTGCGGGCATCTTCGGGAATAGGGAGGGCTTTTGGCAGTTTTATTTAGATCCAAGTAGATCCAAGGTGTCCTGGTAGATCTAAGGTGTCCTTCAATTCACTTCTGGAGCCCCACTTTTCCTTCAACCACCATCAGAGCACTGATGGTGGTGGAGCAATGATAGCATAGGTTTCCATTGCTGCAGTGAAGATGCCTTCAACAGCAGACTTCCTCCTCTGCCTATAGACCTCCCTCTCCAGGGACCATAGGATCCATCCCTTAATGAAATGGTAGAATTTGATTTTGTTTTATTTATGTTTTCTGTTGATTTTCTCTTATTGATGTAGTAATCAAGAAGGGACATAGCTTTTGGGATTAGAGCTATTGATTCCTTAAAACACTGTTCAATCACATTGTACTGTGGTTGACAAAGAAGAGCCTTTTTTCAACAATTGGTTGTTTTCTAGTGTAAGACCACAATAGTCCAAAGTGCTTATTGTATGGTTAGTTTTAACTATTTCATAAATAACTCTTGTACATTATCTATTAGTTTATTTAATTTTTATGTCAAAGTGTGAGGTGTGTAGTAGTTAATTATTTCTGACTACCTGATCTTTTCTTGTATGATGATGAAATAATATTGAGTGTTTATACGAGCCTTCTCCAACCTGAGTCCCTCCAGATGTTTTTGACCATAACTCCCATCATCCCTGACAATTGGTCATGCTGGTGGGGGCTGATGGGTGTTGTATTCCAAAACATCTGGAGGGAGTTGGATTTAGAAAGGCTTGTTTATATCATAAAGTAAAATATGGAGAACTGTTTAATGCATGAACTCTCAGCTAACTAGAGATGAATGCACAGTAGGGTAGTCAGATACAAAAGAGGACAAGGCTCATACACCTCCAATAGTTGTGTAGAGGAGGGAATTGTGAATCAAGCTGAACATGAAATTCCTTCTTGTGCACAAGTATTAAAGGTGCAGGAGCCTTGCCTGCTTTTGCATCTGGCCACCCTATTTTTCACCAGCTGTCATTTTTAATATCATTATACTTTAAGGTCTTTTAAGGCTGCAATCCTATGTTCATCCTACCTGGAAGTAAGCCCCATTGAACAGAGTGGATTTCTTCCCAATAAAAGTGCATAAGTTTGCACTATTAATTTTCTTAAGAAAAACATTTGTGTCAACAGTAACTACATTTTTGTAGCACTATTCAAGTAATGGAAGTTCAAAACGAACAGGTGTTGAAAGCAAAATTACCTTGTATTACATGAAATATACAAGCTCTTGAGCTGAAGAAACCTTTTGTTTGCATTACTTTGAAGGCACTTTTGTTTTACCTTTATCAGTGCATGAGCACTGAATTTGCTAATTAAGCCACATCGTAATTTATCTTTTCTGTCTGTTCACAGGTGTGCTGGCTCTTTAATATCTCAGGATGCCACTGGTAAAAAGAAACATAGATCCTAGGTATCTTTGTCATACAGCACTGCCACGAGGCATCAAGAATGAACTGGAATGTGTTACCAATATTTCCTTGGCAAATATAATCAGACAACTAAGCAGTCTAAGTAAGTACCCAGTGTATTAAGGGGCAGTGAATTTTGAGCTAAAGTGTTATATGGTTGTATTTTATAGTTGAAACAATAACTCTCTTCAAAACACTAATTCATAATGTTCATCTCTTTTTTAAATGACCCAAAAATGTTTTATGTCCCCATCAACTGTGCAATCCACAAAATGATTATGTAATTTTTATTTACCATGTAATGGTCACAAAAAACTGAGCCAGCAGTTTTGTAAAATCTCTAGAAAGACTATAGATCACAAGAAAAAGTGACTCCAGTTTTACTCTGCTAACCTCGCAACGGACCTGTTTGCACGTGATGGCAACCCATCAGTTTAAAAACCTATGGGTTGTCATGCACAGTGCCTGCCACTTCCACCCCACAACCCATGATCGGCTCTATCATAGGTTATAGAATGTGAAATCTGAACATGGACTGATGGTTGTTTAGAGGCTAAACAACCCAGTGGTTAACCCAACAACACACCACACGTTAACCGCTGGGTTGTTTAGCCCCTAAACAACTCATTGGTCTGGGTTTGGACGTCACGCTCCACAACCTATGAAGGAGCCAATCATAGGTTGTGTGGTAAAAGCCCGTTATGTTCGAACCAGGTCAATGTGTCTGACTCACTACTGTTGCTGAGTATAACCCTGGAATAATACAACTGGCATGCCTGTGAACATTTCTGTTGCATATTGGGGAGACCTTTCTTGTCCTTCTGCATTTCAGTCATTGTCTCCCTTCACCGATTATTTAAAAAAACTAGATCCTTGCTCTCTATACATTTCTGAAAGCTTGACTCCTTATGGAGCAAAATGACTATTGTTTGTGAATGTTTAGTAGCAAACATATGTTAGATGCTGCACAGAACATAGAAACGATATGGTTCATACTTAGTAGTCTAATAGCCAATATAGCCAAAAATTAAGGGAGTGAACCTATGGTTCACTCCCTTAAGACTTCATAGACTTCATAAACCTATGGTTATGCTTTTGAGATTGAGAATAGGGTTAACTGGTAGCCTAGACCATTAAACTGGTAAAACTGTGGCTTTACAAAACTTTAAGGGAGAGGAGAGAAAATACATAGTGCAGCCCGAAGAAGGTTTGAATAATTGAGGCTGAAGTAGAGGCACCCTGAATAAAGAGAAAAAAGCAGGAGAACAGGATATCAAAAGGAGGTTGCATTTGTCTAGATGAGAGCAAGATATAAACTACAGATTTAATGTACAGAAAAGGGGAAAGGGCAGAGTAAAATCAACGATGACCCCATGCTTTGGAGATAGGGGAGATAATTAATGGTAAAAATGTATGGACCACTTTTCCACTCAAAAAGGGCCCTAAAAGTGGTGAACATTATATGAAAGAAAACTATACAATTTAAAAAACAAAATAAAATTAACAGGCATAAACAATAAACTATTTGAACAGCAGAAAGAACGTGAAAACATGAACATTATCAATAGTATTTGTGGCAGTGATGAGGTAGTGGAAGGTAAGATTGGGTGGAGCTCCATAAATTCTATGCAAGCTAGATGCCAAGATTTTATAGAGTCATGTGGTTGGATCCAGATTTTAGATAAGAGGCTGTGACAGATAGCTGGGGTTCCACATCTCCCTCCCTGTGAGTCCAGAGCCAATAACAGCACTCGGAATGTTGGCAAGGGGCAGAGAGCTGAGAAAGGCAGTTAACATTCATTCTGGTTTGGGGATGGGGATGGGAAACATCTAGTGATCGAATCAGAACCGGTAGTAGAGGCTGGAAGGGAACTCTGTGTAGAAAAGTTAACTCAGCCTGGAGTTGAAATATTGTAACTGTTGTAAGAGAGGCAATCACCTCTCAAGTGTATCATTTGTTTCCATCTGTAGAAATAAACATGTTTGTTTTATTGTGAACCTTTGATGTGGGTGGGTGACTAAGGGAAGGAACACACACATCTTTGGGAGCAATCTCGGTGGAGAAAGAAGGTGGCAGCAAGAGAAATAACTGTATGCAGGTCATTACTGTGGTTAACCCGAGGCTGTTGGAGCCTAAAGCTTGTGGGGAGAGTGGAGTGCCCCGGGCAACTGCTGGTGTGTCTCTGAGGAATTGGGAAGGGGAGCCTGAGTGTAAGAGGCTGAGAGTCTTCTGTGAATCCCAGGTGAGGGGCAAGCAGGATACCTGAGGGGCATATAGTGACCTGGGTGTGAGACCTGAGTATAGAGTCCTGTAGTTTGAGCAAGGGAGCTGCATAAACAAAAGATAAAGGTGGCTCAAAACTGATAAACATGTGTTTCCACAAGAGTGGGGGTAGCGGTGGGTGTCACAGACGCATTTAATATGACGTTCCTGTGTGCAGAACAAGGGAAGGTGATGTTCACCAATTCTTCCTACCCTCTGCAGACCCCTGTGGCCCCTAAAAAGCTGCTCTGGAAGGTTGGGGGACTCTACAGAACAATATAGGAGGTGCTGCTGTCAGCTTTTGGGGTACCGTAATTGGTGAAAATCGCCTCCCGCCCCCTCCTCCAGCAGGAGCCTCTGGTGGATCTTGAACCCCATGGTGAATGGAAGGGCATGTCTGGATCTAACCCATATGTTTCCATGAGTACTAGTGGGTTCTATCATGCTTCTTTTAGGAAATAGGTATGTGCCACTGACCTTAGAGATAGTGGAAGTAGAGTATATGATCTTTCCAAGTAGCACATTTTACAGTTTATCAGCTATATGATTCTTGTGTGGTTTATAGGCTTTATACTGATCTTTTGCAAAAACAAAGGAAATTGAAATACGACTACATTCTTACATGTTTGGTTAGAAAGTTGAAGGTGAATACCAACAGGTCTCATATTAGTATTTGTGGCCAAAGTTCTGAAGTCTGCTCACTAAAAATTTCTTTGTTCATTCTATCCCCACCAACCACCATTTTTTTTAAAGTACATAATTTTAACATAATTGTTACATACATAACAGAACAGAAACACAGAAGCAATAATTTATTAATTTTAAATGAATGAATGCTTCACAAACTTTAGAACCCTACAGGAACCTTTCTGAAATGTCTGCTTTTTTTCTCAGACCTGCAACTACTTCAAAGGGCTCTCAGGTGGAGTGTGCTGGTAGCCTGACATGCCACTGTTTATAGTTCCTTTTAATTGCTAGGACATTAGCATTTTCTATCCTATGTCAGCCAAATGCATCCTAAGGAGGGCATAGCTATAGCATGCAGACATGCTCTCGAGAAGATTAAAGGTTTTCTGCTCCTTCAAGATCTTTGACCCAGAAATTAATTATGACTTCACTGAAAAAAATCACCACACATCTCTCTTTTCAGATATGCTTATCTAGTGTTTTCTATGCTGCAATAATAGACTGGCTGTGGACTTCTTATCTTTTTTGTATTTGTTTTTAAATTTGTTTTCATTTCTATATACCAGTATACTTTAGGAAATTTGCCTGTTCTCATTAACACTTGTGGAGCCAGGATATAAATAGCAGTAAAAAAACTACTGCTTAGAAAGCTATTTGACAGCAAAGTCCTTATTTTTGCTGTGCCTTCGCTTTTAGAAACATAATGCCTTAGCTCTTATCTTTGGGGTATCTTACACCACCACCCCATCGTTTCTTGAGGAGAAAAGGCCAAAATTAATGCTAAAAAGTAGAACAAAGTATAAAGAAGCATTGGCTGATAGGATTGCCAGACATTCCTTTATTTCAGAAAACACGAAATCGCCAGAATATCATAGAAAAGCCTCATGGTTCCCTAGGTTCTGTTTATTTGATATGGAGTCCATACTGTTTGAGAGCCCTGTCCAAGTGCAAGTTCCCAGCATTAAAAGAATCAATGACAGATTCAGTGGTGGTTGGTGTCCACTGCTGCTGGTGGGGTGGAGGGTTGGTCACCAGAGGGGGAGTAGCCTTTTGAATCCCCAGCAGCCCATAGCACAGGAAGGGTAAACTGAGGCACATGAATGCAAAGCACTGGGGGATGCGGGGATTCACACAGCCACACAAAAGCACTCATTTGTACGCATTCTCCTGTTCCAGCAACAACTCCAATTGCATAGAGAATCAAGTGACTGTAAGATCATGAGTGGAAAACAGTGCAGAGGAATCCACACAGAAGATGATTGCCTGTGGCTTACGCTGGCTCAGCTTGTCTGAGCGTGGAAAGCTAAGAAGAGTCAAGCCTGGTTGTTACTTGGATGGGAGACCCCTCCTCCAGTTTCCTGCACTGAGCAGAGAGGTGGAGAAGGGGAGGGGGTCACTCACTGCGGCCACTGCCACAAGATCTCTGCAGGGGATTGGTACCATCCCTACTCTTATCCTAGCACTGCATGTGGCAAATATTCTTTAGAAAAATTCCCCAGAAGAGTCTTCAGAATCATTGTAAAATTAGTATACCGTACATTTCTATTCCTCAGAGAACGGATTTGCCTCTTAAATGCTGAACAGTCTGAAAGAATTTGAGCCCACATCAAAGTACTACAGTTTTATTGGGTCTTTTTCATTCTGGTCCAACTAGGGCTGTTAAGGAATTCTGAAGAGGTACACTGTTATAGTTTGCTAAATGCTTTGAGGATACAATCTCACATCTGTTGTGAGTTGGATGCTACTATTTGAACAGTTCAGTCTACCGATGTGTCCCCAGTCATATCTGTCCCAGTGCTGATAGATGAATTCCCGTTATTTGGGTTTGGGAATATGGACAAGGTGTTTGGTCAGGTGCGACTTACCACATACTCACTTGATCTTAAATTGTGTGAGGGTGGGGTGGGGGTGGAGAGATTCGTGGCAGGCGATCTTCCGCTTCCAAAGCCCTGACTGCTAAGCCAACCAGGGCAAGAATTGGGGATGGTATGACAGTAATTCAACAAATTAGGGATAAGTGGGTAGCTATCTCATGTCTCAGTCATTAGAACTCTTGGGTTACAATGCTAGCTGAATCCATATTCCAGGTCGCCTCTTTTTACAATTATGTTTGCTGAATCGTTTGGATAGTTTGTATATTACTCTCCATAGACAGAAACTACTACTGACTTTGCTGTGATTTATTACTTTCTGTTTTGCAGCCCAGCAATTAAATTACATTATAGTAATGCTACAGGAGATAAGACACAAGACATCTAACTGCCATATCTGGTGCTTGATACTTCCCTGTCCTGCATTTACCAAAAACTTTATTTCAGGAGCCAGAATTACAGGAGTTGACCCCAAACATTTATTCCTTTCCCTCTTACTGTAATCTGATGCAGAAATAATGCTCAAGATCTTTAACCAGGTTAAGGGATTAGGAGTGGACTGCTCAGATTCTTCCCCCACCTTTTCCTCAGCAGCTTTAACCATATTAAGGATTCCAGTTCCACCAACCTTAACAATGGTTTACACGAAATAGGTTCCCACTGAAACCCGAGTTATTTATTTTATTTATTTATTATATTTATACCCCGCCTTTTTTCCTGCAGGGAACCCAAGGTGGCTTACATAGTCCTTCTCCTCCTCTCCATTTAATCCTCACAACAACCCTGTGAGGTAGGTTAGGCTGAGAGGCAGTGACTGGCCCAAAGTCACCCAGTGAGTTTCATGGCCAAGCGGAGTTTGATGCTAGTTTGCAAACACTGGTTAATAGGGAACAGTTAGCATTAACCATGGTTAAGGAAGATGCAGATGTGAACCTGAACCATAGTTTTGCTCATCGGGAGGGGCAAAGGGAACTTGTATGTGAAAGGAGAGGGTCTAGAGCAGGGCTCTCCAACCTTGGGTCCCCAGATGTTGCTGGACTACAGCTCTCAGAATCCCTTGCCATTAGCCATGCTGGCTGGGTATGCTGGGAGCTGTAGGCCAGCAACATCTGGGGACCCAAGGTTGGAGAGCCCTGGTCTAGAGGAAGCATGTGATCGTATGGCCTGCTCCTAGTCTATTAAACAAGGTTAGAAGTCTGAGCATTATGTCTGCAACTGGCTTGGGTATGCTTTTCACTTCATGTCTTTTCCTTTGATTTTATGCTTTGTGCCAGAGTATAACTATCCATTCTTTTCTGCTTGTCCAGCAGATCTGTGTGCAAACTAAACATTCTTTGGTGAATGCATGTTCTCACCAGGGTTGTATATAGGCTGGGACCAGATGTGGCCTGGCCCCATCCAGAAATTTACTGGCTCCATTAACTGGTGCAAAGAGAGCAACTGCTCCATGGCCCTGCAGTTTTAGGGGATCCAGTGCGCAGCACTGCGAGCACACGGTTTCTTTGAAACCTTGAGAGAAGCCTTGTGCATGCTTGCAGTATCTCAGGGTTCTTCTCTCAGAGGCTTAAAGACCAGCAACACTTTGTAGAATGTCCATGTTATCATGCAACATGGGCATTCTTGAAAGTGCTACCATGCTGTAAGCCTTTGTGTGAAGAGCCCTGCACTGCTGCTAGCACACCTAGGGCTTCTCTAAAATTTTAAGATTTCTGAGGATTCTGCCATTCTGTAGGCTTCTAAATGTCATGGAATGTGACACTAAGCAACAACATAGATGTATGTGTGTACACACACACACACACACACACACAGTAATTGCACAGTTGTGTATGCACTATGCACACACATTACACTCACATTCCAGTGTGCAGTTCAAATTTTTCCTTTTAAAGAAGTCTTTCTGTACAGCAAATAGGATGATTTGGGCACTGTACATTCACTGTGGAAGGCCTTGTGGGCACCATCAGATTCTGCACTGATCCCTTAGACTTCACCAAAGACACCATCCATATTAGTGGCCAGGAGTATGCATGCACACGTGCACATTTTGTCCAAAAACAGCAAATTTGCTTGGTACACCCTAGTGTTGTGGAAAGAAAGCTGCTGTTGTATATATTAAACCAGGGATGCATAACCTTTTTGGCCCAAAGGGCTCATAAAGATCTAGTGTTGGCAGGGAGCCTGTGAACTGCACATGTGTACACGCACACATGCAAAGTCACTGGGATGGGGTGGGGGCTTTAACCTTGCCCCTATCCAGCGATCCTGCGCAAGATTGCCTTGGGGTGGGGGGGAAGATACTGCTCTGGGTCACTGAGGAAATGGGAAGCTAAAGCCCCCTCCAAGATAACCCAGTTGGCATTGCTGTTTAGCCGCCAGCTGCTGCAGGGTCGCTGTGGGGGCTTTAGCCTCCTCCCGCTCGCAGTGACCCCTCCAGTATCATTTCTTTCTGCACAACATGCATCCGGGGGAAGGGATAATGTTTGGCAAGTGTGTTTTATATAGTCTTTATGACATTATAGCATCATGGTTTCTGCAGTACCTTCTCCTGTTAATGAACCCAATGGAGAAGAGGTACAAAAGACAGTTTTGCCTTCAGAATTAGAGATTACATAGAATCATTACACTGAGTGTGTTTCTGTGTAATGCTAAACTATGGCTACAAGGATAAGATTTGGCAAGCCTCAGGTTCATGTGCTTCTCTCCTCTTTTTCCTGCACAGCTGTACAGAGAGGTTTGGAAGCTTTTGATTCTGTTTTTGACTAAGCACAGCTTGTCATGATGTTTGAACCCAGACAAACTGCTGTTAGTTTAATGTATGGCTTATTAAAATAAACCAACTGCATACCATGGTTTATGAGGCTGCCTTGTTTTAGTAAACCACAGTTAAGACCAACCACCATTTCAGTTATGGACATAACACCTAAACTAATAAAAAAGCAGAAGTTTCCAGTCTCCTCATCACAGCCAAGCCAGAGAAGGGTTGCACAGGCTTGTCCTTGGAGTTCTAAACCATGGTTTAGCATTACTTGTAAATGTAGCCACTGGGTGTATGTGTTTTTCTTTAACAGAAGGCAGAAATTCTTCCAAAACAAGCCCAGATCTAACCAAGCTTAGGGAACCCTAGCACTGACAGTTGAAATTATGGAAGGCTCAGCCATGCGCTGCTTATCTTGATCAGTTTCATTTGGTTTCTCACTGATTAAAAAGGTGTTTGAAAAGAAACAATGCCCATTTGTAGATTTAATTCAAGTCTCTCTGAGCTGACAGAAAGAGGGACCAACACGTGCTGGAGAAATATACCATGCACATGGATTATTCAGTGAGCTACTGCCCTGTTTCCTGCATTACCACATTGAGTATCATGACTAAATTAGGTGATCACCCTGAAGTTTCAGGTATACAGGGATGATATCAAATTCCTGATTCTTCTGCCAGTAAGAATTTTGACCTCTTATGGCACTGAGACTGTAACTGTCATCTGGTTGAAATGTTCCTTTCATTGTACCCACTTACTGGTTCCATTGGTTAGCCATTCTGAATGGCAAAAGCAAGCTCATGAAGACCTATTAACAGCAGTCACATCCCAATTATGAACTTTGTTCCCTGAAGGATTGTGAATGTGGGAGCATGAACATTTTCCTGAGACAATGTTAGGCAGAATTTTAGCAGTTAGAGTTCCATATATGAGAAGTTATTTTAGTTTTATATATTTCCATGTGTTCTGTGTTAAAATGTTATGAATCTTGAACTTTTGTGAATAGAATGGGGTTACAAGATTTGAGGTTTTATAGAGGACTAGCTCACCAATAAGACTAGATGTGACTACCTGATTAATGTTGTGAAACATTTTTAAGTGAGTTGGTGAACTCAAAAGGGAACACTATTTTATGTGTAAGTTACGAGCCATTCAGTGACAGAACTTAGCCTGTTATGTTGCATGGAACTGTGGGATACAGCATGCTGTGTGTGTGAGAGAGACAGAGACAGAGACAGAGAGACTCAAAACAGCTTACAAAATATATTTAAAATATTTTTAAAAAACCAATAATAAAAACACATTTACAGCAACCTAAAAGCAGCAGCGGAGATAAAAACACAAATAGCCAAAATGAACAATCAATAAATGAAATTAAGCAACAATATGTGTGCATTCTAAATAGAAGAAATGGTGAAATGGTCTTATCAAAGAGTTTGTTCAACAATGCAGCTTGGGATCATAGCAAAACACTGAATGTTGAGCCAAAATTGTTACATTTAAGGTTGCTAGGTGCTCAGTGTTCTCTGTAGACCCCTGCACTATTATTCCATTTTCTTACCTTGGGATAAGTGCTCTGGCAACTTTAATTGCATTAATCTTGGAGTGGAATACAGCAAAAGACTGGAAACATTCCATACACTGACTTGAGTACTTCAGGAATCCA
Source organism: Shinisaurus crocodilurus (assembly GCA_021292165.1). Classification (NCBI taxonomy): domain Eukaryota; kingdom Metazoa; phylum Chordata; class Lepidosauria; order Squamata; family Shinisauridae; genus Shinisaurus; species Shinisaurus crocodilurus. Next base: position 110,082,852 of record CM037879.1, read on the forward strand.
TTTTGTTTCATTTGCAAATACATATCTACACACTTCTGCATGACTTACAGTGCATGGCAGTTATGTGTGTGTCAGATTTTCAGAGTGCTGCTAATTGTTATGTCTCTACAGTAGTGGGAATAAAACACCAGATGTCTAGCTGCACCTGGAGGAACACGAGGCATAATTATTGAGAAAAAGATAGGGACATATCCTGGATCATAAAACAAAGCATGAACGTTCCTAAGGATTGGGGCAAGCTGCTAATAATGGAAATTACATGTTTAAATATGCACTGGATCATAAAACAAAGCATGAATGTTCCTAAGGATTGGGGCAAGCTGCTAATAATGGAAATTACATGTTTAAATATGCACTGGATTCCAATAATGACTTACATGATGACATTTTTTTTTTAATTGACAATTTTGCTACCTGACAGTTGTATAAAAAATTCTAAAATGAAAGCATAATTTAACAATCTTGAGTCTCTTGAAGCATGTTAATTTTCTTAACCTTACTTTTTTAAACTTTCCTTTTGCAGGTAAATATGCAGAAGATATCTTTGGCGAGCTTTTCAATGAGGCACACAGTTTTTCGTTCAGAGTGAACTCCTTACAAGAACGTGTGGACCGTTTGTCTGTCAGTGTCACACAACTTGATCCAAAGGAAGAAGAACGTAAGTTCTTACATACATAGTATGTGTGTTTTTATGGATAATATCAGGCATGTTGCTATTAGTAGATCAGAATCTTTGGTGCGAGATGCAAAAAACATAGATCGCTAAATTTCTGTGCTAATGTTCAGCTGATGTAGATAGCAACACTTACTTCAATTTTCATTGGTAGTAGATGTTTTATTTTATTATTTTATTTCTTATATTTATTAATCGCCCATCTGGCCGGTCACCCGGGGTCTTCAAACTAAGGCCCGCGGGCCACATCAGGCCTGCCGGGTCTTTTCATCCGGCCCGGCAGCCGATCTAGAGGCTCCCTGCCTGCTGGGAATCTGCCCCGCCGGAGTAAGCCGCTGGGAAGAAAGGCGTGGGGGAAAACCCCAGAGCGGCGCGCCTGCCAAGCCGCTGAGGTGCGCCCGCTTCCCCTGGGGATTAAACAGCTGTTCGGCGCCATCTGAGAGACGGACCGGAAGCAGGGGCCGGGAAGGAACACATGCGCCGGCCGCAGCAAACTCTGCCCTTCGGCCCCCTCCCGGCCCGGTGGGTGGGCGCTCTGCTGCCCCTTCCCGGAAGAGAAGACTGATGCGGAGACTACGGGCGGGCCAGCGGCAGCGGCGGCTCAATAGCCTCGGCGCGCGGCCTGTCACCGGCCGGCTGGGGCACCGCGTCACGCACGCTTGCCACAAGGTTGCCTGGCAACGCGTGGCCCGCTGGCGAGCAGGCGCTGAGCGAGGCCTGGGCGCGCGGCTGGCCCTGCGGAGGCTCCGGCCAGGTGCGCTGGCAGTATCGCACTTCTCGCCCCCTCACGGGCGCACCTGGCACTGCCATCACCGGCTCAGCTGCGTCTCCTCCACCGGAGGAGATGCTGGCCGCGGCGCTCACGCGCCCCCCCCGCCGCCACCAGCTCAGACGCGTCTCTTCCACCGGAGGAGACACTGGCCGCACGCTGACGCGCCCCCCCCGCCATCACCGGCTCAGCCGCGTCTGGAGACGCTGGCTGCGGCGCTCACGTGTGCCCGCCCTGCAGGGCTCCGAGCGGCTCGCGCCCCGTCACCACCGAAGGAGATGGAGGAGACAGACGCTGGCCACCAGAGGAGATGCTGGCCGCCCTGCAGGGCTCCAGGTGGCGGGTGGCTTGCCCCTGCCGCCGGCTCAACCGCCCCTTCCCCCGCAGTATACACAAAAAATAAGGTATTCTTTTCACTTGTTCGGTTGTCCAATTTTTTTTTTATTTCTATATAAAACAGACACATAATATCAAACATATAACAATTAACAAAACAAAATAGACCTCCGATTTTTCTTCTACAGCAAATACAGGTAACAATAATTTTTCTTACTCGATAATCCAAATGAGAAATCTCTTTCTTCCCATTGTCCCAGATTCACTTATTATTCCATAAATCCACAAACAAACAAATCATTATTTTCCAGTCTCTGCAAAAAGTCAATTAGAGGTTTCCACTCAATAATAAATGCAGATGTTGTCCTTTCTCTAATTAGTGATGTATCTTTTCACTTGTTCGTAAACCAAATTTAAACTATTGTGAACCGCCCAGAGAGCTTCAGCTGTGGGGCGGTATAGAAATGAAATAAATGAAATAATAATAATAATAAAATAATAATAATAATAATAATAATATATATATATTATTATTATTATTATTAAATTATTTTATTTTTCAAAACAAATTATAACAAAAAAAAATATAACAAAATACAAGATTATCACACAAATATAACATAATCAACATACAATAAATCGTGAAGTGCTCCCCCCCACCCTCCAAGGGACCAATTAATATACTTCTATCCTCTTGATCAAATAAATTCTAAATTCCAAAAATATAACATATCCTGACAAGGCATGTTACCCTTCCCCTTTATTAATACATAATCTAGTAATTGATTCCATATCTCCATAAAATTCTTCTTCTTTAGCAATCCTTTTTTGCATTTGATACTACTAGTTAGTTTATCATTTAGGGCTATGTCCCAAACTTCCTTATACCAGTCTGTTATTAGGAAAACGTTTTGTACTTTCCAATTTCTCGCTATCATTAGCCTGGCCGCAGTTAACAAGTTTACAATTAACTCCTTCGTATTTTGATCACAAATAAGCTTCTCAGTTATTGATAACAATGCTAATTTTGGACAGACCTCTAAATTAGTACCAATAATTTTCGATATTTCTGTAAAAACCTTTCACCAAAACACCAATACATTTTTACAACTCCACCACATATGAGCATATGTCCCTTTTTCCTGACATCCTCTCCAACATAATGCAGAACAATTATTATCTATTCTATTTAATCTTACTGGAGTTAAATACCATCTCCAAATTAGTTTATAAAAATTTTCCTTTATCCTAATTGACATCATTTTCACAATCCATCTATCCCATATATTGTTCCACCCCACCTTCGAGGTCACCTCTTCAAATTCATTATCCCATACTGCCTTAAGCTGATCCTCTTGTTCTTTTGCTTTTTGAATCAATCTATATAAATCCCTTGTTATACCTCTTGTTGATGCATTACCTGGTAGGCCGTCTCTAGACATGACCATCTTTTCAAAATTAGTTAAATCTCTCTCGTACTCAATTTTCCTCTTCCATTTCTTCGACCACTGTTCTAACTGTAATAAATTTAACCACGATAATCTTCTTCTCCCAACAATTTCCATTATTTGATCTCTAGTCCCCATCTTTTCCACCCAATCGGACAATCTAATCACCCTTTCTTCTCTTAGTTTACCCTCCAGCTCTGATCTTAAGTTTTCGGGAAAATCCTTAAGAGCTACCACCGGAGTTAATGGAGATATCCCTGGTATAAATATGCTCTTCATAGTACCCCAAATCATTAACAAATTTCTTAGAAATGGGTTGTCTATATTTTTTATCAATTTATTATTATTTTTCTGAAAAAAAATATTCCCCAAAGTACTACGTAATTCACATGTTTCTAACTCCAACCACATTATTTCTTTAGGGCGTGCTATAATATCCACTATATGTCTTAATTGATTCGCTATATAATACCATTTTAAATTCGGCAAACCCAAACCCCCTACTTTTTGTGCTTTATACCATCTTGTTTTAGTAATCCTAGATTTTTTCCCTCCATTACAATATGTATTAATAATTGATTGCCAATCTTTAAGTTCCTTATCTGATATCGCACTTGGTATCATCCGAAATAAAAAAATTATCTTTGGCAAAATCTTCATTTTAATCAAAGCAATTCTACCAAACCAGGAAAGTCCAATTTTTTTATACTCTTCTATTTTATTCTTTACCTCATTCTTTAATTTCCTATAATTCTGGTCTCCCAGTTTATCTATATCTTTTGGAATTACAATTCCTAAATATTTAATTACATTATTAATCTTATAATTACTTTTTTTTTTACACATTTCAATCTCTTCTCTTATACTATAGTTAAACAACAAAAATTTAGATTTATCCCAATTAATCTGTAGCCCCGTTACTTCCCCGAACTCCTTTAAATGATTCTCCACTCTACCCATATTTTCCATAGGATTTTCGATTGTCAAAAGAGTATCATCTGCAAAACGATTTATTTTTATCTTCTCCCTAATCCCTATCCCACCTATATTTCTATCTTCTCTAAATACATTTGCTAAAATCTCCATTACCAATGCAAACAAAATAGGCGAAAGAGGACATCCTTGTCTAGTTCCTCGACCTAGGTAAATTTGCTCTGTTAAACCATCATTTACTACAACTGATGAAACATTTTTTGAATACAATTGATTAACTACTCCTCTAAATCTTTCTCCAAACCCCATAATTTTAATTAAACTTTTTAATGCTGGCCATTCCACGCAATCAAAGGCTTTGAAAATATCTAATGCTATTACCCCTGCTCTCAATTTATTTTTATTTATTAAATATATTATATTTAAAACTCTTCTTGTTAAATCTGCCATTTGTCTTCCTTGCATAAAACCACATTGGTCTATCCCAACGTATTTAGTAATAAACTTGTTCATCCTTCTCACTAATATTGCTGTCATCAATTTTGCATCTTGATTTATTAAGGAAATGGGTCTATAGGAACCTGGCTCCGTTAAGTCCTTCTCTGGCTTCGGGATTAGAATAATCTTAGATTGCTTCCATGAAGAGGGGATCTCTCCCCCCTCCAAAAAAATATCATTAAATAACCTTTTTAGTCTTGGAACCAACATTTTCTTAAAAACCTTGTAGTATTCAGCCCCTAAACCATCTAGTCCAGGGGTCTTACCCTCTTTCAGTTTATTTATTGCATATTCTATTTCCAATTCTGAAAAAGGTTGTTCCATAATTTCTCTATCTTCATCCACTAGTCTAATTTTAAAATGCTTTCCTATATACTCATTAATCCTCTCTTCCGTACAGTCTCCAGCCTTATACAATTCTGTATAAAATTCATGAAATATTTTTAATTTATCCTGCATTAAATTATGTCCTTTCCCTTTTTTATCTTTAATTGCCCCAACTATACTTTTTTCTTTCTTTTTTTGTGTGGATCTTGCTAACATTTTCGAATTCTTATTACCGGTACTATTTTCAAAGCTTGGTAACAAAAATATAATCTATCCTAGAAAAGTTCTTCGTGGCTGGTGAGTAATACGTATACCCTCTTTCCAATCCCTTTACCCCTCTCCAAACATCAACCAGTCCTTCCTTATTCATTATTTTATTTAATACCGTTATATTATTTCTCTTCTCTTGTCCTGTCAGATTTGATTTATCAATATTTTTGTCCATCACCATATTACAATCTCCAGCCATAATTACCAAACCCTTTTGGGGCTCCCCCATTTCCTTAATCACTTTTTGATAAAATTCTTCTTGATTTTCATTTGGTGCATACATATTAACCAATATATATTCTTCACCTCCCAATAATCCAAATATTATAATAAATCTTCCCCTATCATCCTTCTTTACCTTAGTCACCTTAAAACCACATTTCTTTGAAATAATAATTGCCACCCCTGGTGACTTGGATGAACCATAAGCTCTCTCATATGTCATAGACCATCGCAGTTTTAATTCATTTACCCCCTCCTTTGATTGGTGAGTTTCTTGTAAACATATAATATCCGCCTTATCCTTGTTGAGGAGTGCTTCAATCCGCCTTCGTTTCAACATGGAACCCAGGCCTTTACCATTTAAAGTAGAAATTCTCAAATTTGAAACCATCTCAAGTCTTTGTCCATCTTAAATTGCTAGTCCCTATTAGTGAAATAAAACACAACAGCACACACCCTACCCCTACCCCACACCCTATTACCCCATTCCCTACATATATAAGCATTCCCCCCCTTACCAGCCTTGAAGAAAGTCTTCATGACCCTGGCCTGCCACGCCAACAAAAGGGGGGGGAGACAAACCCACCCACCAAGCAACTGACCCGTAGATCCCTCCCAATTAATCTTTTATCCTTACTCATCCAGGTTAATACCCTTAAAAACAAAAAAAACAAAAAAAACTTAAAGTAAAACAATAACATTATTAATCAGTATATATACTTATTAAAATGAAAACAAAAAGCAAAATATAAAGGAAAAAACCAAGAAAGAAAAAAGAGAGAGAAAATAGAGACTAATATTTAAAAAATATTAAAGGCACACAAAAATTTTTTTTTCTTTTTCTTTCTTTTTTCTTTTCTTCTTTTAAAGGAGGAAAAAAAAAATCACAACTCCATTAAGAGAAACTCCTCTTTCAGTTCCTTCCAGTTATTTGCACGATCACCTTCTCTTCTGCTCTTCTCCTCACCACCACATAAACTTTTTCCTTCCATATTTCTCTTACTTAGCTGCTCCTTCCAACAGCTGCACCTTCGCATCGCTCGAGGTTCCTGCCGTCAATCCCAGTTCTTCCAAAAGATCCATTCCTTGTATACAGGATGTTATCTTGTATCTCCTGTTTTTGATCATAAAAAAACACATCACAGGATAGCCCCAGTTATATCTAATTCCATTCTTGGACAAGACAGCAGTACATGGCTTCACACTGCGTCTCCATTAAAGATTTGGACTGGAGTACTTTGATATTGCAGTTGTTCTGGACGTTTTTTCAAAATTTGGGTAAACAATTCTTTTTTATAAAAACTGGCAAAACACACAACAATGTCACTGGGGGGTAAGCCCCCCCCCTTCTTCTTGAAACTCTATGGACCCTTTCCAAGTCTTACTCAGTCCATTCCAATTCTGGGGCAATCTCACAAAACCATTTCAAAATTATTCCTCTCAAATTTTTCCCATCCTCCACACTAACATGTGGAAAAAGGCGTATACGAATATTAGACCGCCTCGCTCTGTCTTGGATATTAATCATCAAATCATAAATCTTGTTGCTGACTTTTACTTTGAAATTCCTGCTGTATTATTATTATTATTATTATTATTATTATTATTATTATTATTATTATTTTATTTATATACCGCCCAACAGCCGAAGCTCCCTGGGCGGTTCACAACAATCAATTTTTTGAGTTATTCTGACTTTTATTTTGTTGCTTCTTAGTTCACACAGTTGGTATAAATAAAATCAGAAAAGCAAAGCAAAATAATCGTATAATAATGTCTGGAGTCTTAGCATCAGAAGGCACTGCTTACACATCTACGTGCGGCTGCCAATACAGTTCATTGCCAGACACACTTTTGGAAGCACAGAAAAGGGTTACAGAGGAGCTTGGGGGAAATCCTATGCTTGCTTCCCTCCTGTCCACAAGGGGGGAAAATACCTTGGTTACAAATGCTTTATTAAAAAAATAATAGATGGAAATGAAATGACAATCATTTTAGTTGTACTCACTATTTATTTATTAACTTGTTTGTTATATTTATATCCTGCCTTTTTTCCTGCATGGAACCAAAGGTGGCTTACATAATCTTCCTCCTCTCCATTTTATCCTCACAATAACCCTTTGAGGTAGGTTAAACTGAGAGTCAGTGACTGGCCCGAAGTCAGCCAGTGAGCTTAATGGCTGAGTAGGGACTAGAACCCGGATCTCCCGAGTCCCAGTCAAACATTCTAACTAACCACTATGCCACACTGGCTCTCACTATATTCTCTGGGTACCAGGTTTTCGTGACCTACCCCAGGGAATTGGTTTGTACTTTTAAGGCTGTGATCCTTTGTAAACTTACCTGGGGAGAAAGTCTCCTTGAATTCAGTGAAACTTACTTCCAAGTAGACATGCATAAGATAAGGCTGTAAGGCTGCAATCTTATGCACATTTATATGGAACAAAGTTGCAGGATGTGGACCACCAGCTCTGTGGCTGGTAAATACTGCTCGTTACTACTAAATACTGCTCATCAATGGCAACCATCTTTGGCAGCACCTATGTCTGTGAACAGACTTTTTCCCGAATGAAACATCTGAAATCTCCAAACAGATCCAGTCTGATGCACACTTGCATCACTTGTTATACGACTAGCAGTGACAACTATGGAACCGGACATTGGCCATCTTATTAGCCAAAAGCAGGCCCATACTTCCCATTGAAATACTAATAAGCTTATGTTGATTAAAATTGTTCTTCATTTTAAATATTGTATTGTTTTTTCCTGTTTTTTTGCACTACAAATAAGAGATGTGCAGTGTGCAAATCAAGCCTTTCTATACCTTTTTAAAATTTAATGATTAAATTTTAAAAAGGTATAGAAAGGCTTGATTTGCACACTGCACATCTCTTATTTGTAGTGCAAAAAAACAGGAAAATACAATATTTAAAATTGTATATTGTATATAATATTTTAATGTATTTCCATTTTAGACAGCAAATTAATTTATAATTAATTTATTATTAATTAATAATAACTTTCCATTTAATCAAGTAAAAAAAAAGGACCCGGGTCCTTTTTTTCCCTTGATCCATTCGTTCATATTTTTTTCAAACTATAGTCCGGCCCCCCAACAGTCTGAGGGACAATGAACTGGTCCTCTGTTTAAAAAGTTTGAGGACCCCTGTGTTACACCATGAAGCTGAAACATGCCAGTATAAACACAGCCTAAAGATATGCTACCCATCATTAGAGACAGGCAAAAGCACTCCCCAGAATTCCACTGAATAACCTTACCCCTGGAACTGGAGGGCAGATTTCAATAAAAATTTGTGCAGGAGCAGATTCCAACAGAAACTGGTTTGCCTGAATGTGGGTACCCTGCTGATTCATGAGACCTCTGCAAAGGCCTAGCAGGTTTTAGCATGTGCTGATGTTGTTGACTTGTGGCAGTGCCTAGAATCTGTTTGAGGTCAGTGATGGGCTGGATAAGGGTGAACAAGCTGAAACTTAATCCAGACAAGACAGCAATACTGTTGGGTGGTGGTCTTGTGCTTCAGGATTACAGGTGTAGCCTGCTCTGAATAGGATTATACTCCCCCCCCGAAAATCAGGTTTATGGTGGTACTCCTTGATCTGGTGCTACATTTGTTGGGAATGCCTTTTACATCTTCAGTTGGCACATCAGCTGCACCCTTTCCTGAAGATGTCAGAGCTCATTCCAGAGGGTGAAATCCAGTGACATTTTTCTGCTGATGGAGCTGCTTCTGCCAGTGGAACTGGGGGGGGGGGGTCTCTCTCCCCTGCAATCCCACCTCCTATGCGGCCTCAAAATCTGCTCTTGAGGATTGAAGGACTCCCTGGAACAAATTTGGGGGTGGGGACTACAAGAGAGAGGAAAGAGGGAGAAAGTCTTGTAGTACAAGCAGACTTGCACAATGTCAGTCACCACCAGGTTTGTTTACTGTAATGCTGTCTACATGGGACTGCCCTTGAAAAGCACCCAGAAACTTCAGCTAGTACAGAATGCTGCCATCAGGTGACTGTCTAGATCATGTCAATTGGAAGACATACCAATATTGCTTGATTTATATTGGCTACTTGTTTGTACCAGGCTCAATTCAAGGTTCTGGTTTTAATCTATCAAGCCCTAAATGACTTGGGGCCTGGATACCTAAGATATCCTTTTTCTCAGATGTTTTGCCCAATGTACTCTGTTCAACATCAAACCCTTGCTCCAGATGCCCTCACCAAATGAGGCTCCGTTAAATCTGTCAGGAGTAGGGCCTTTACAGTTGTGGCATTGAGCCTCTGGTTTGCCTGTTAACCCCAGACATTATATGGGTTCGTACATTAAGCAAAATCATAAGAACATAAGAAGAGCCATGCTGTATCAGACCAAGGGTCCATCTAGTCCAGCATTCTGTTCACACAGTGGCCAACCAGCTGCCCACGGGATCCCGCAAGCAGGACATGAGTGCAACAGCACTGGTCCCACCCATGTTCCCCAGCAACTGGAGTACATAGGCATACTGCCTCTGACACTGGAATCCTGGTTCTTCTGACCAGCCTTTGGGCTAAACTGGGGCTTAGTTTTTATTCCAGGTTTGCCGTCTGCTTTCTTTATGTGTCTTTTGGTGAATTGCTTTGATTTTTAGGGGTCCTGTTTGGGTTCTTGTTGCTCATGCTGTTTTGGATTTTTTTCCTGTCAGGTTTACTTTTTAGATTTTTGTTTCTGATTGGTCGGTGGGATTATTTTTAATGATATGTTGTTAGCTGCCTTGTTTGTTTAAGGGAAGGTGGGACATAATATTTTAAAATAATCAATCCAGACAAGGCAAGTACTGTTGGTTGGGCATTGCACTTCTTAAACCACAGGTTCACAAATTGGGTGTGCTCTTGGATCCCCCGGTACTGTTACATAGATGCCCAGGTGGTGGGGGTGTGGCCAAGGGTGCTTTTTACCACCTTAGGCTGGTTCTCTACTTGCACACTTTCCTGGAAAGTAATGTGTTGGTCATATAAGCCACAGAAGCTGTGAATAGTTCCATGCATATACAGTACATTTGTGGGTACATGGCATAATGAGAAATGTACTTTCCATAAGCAGCATGGATGTACATAGTCCCACACATGTGCAGAGGTATTCAAGGTTTTGGCATAGGCTGCAGTCTTCTGGGTTGGCAGGAGTAATATGGGGCAACTGTTCTGTATTGTATTGGATAAGTCACAGCCTCTAGACACCAGCACCTGCAGCCTGTGGGTAAAGTGACATGTGTATACTAGGCTACCTACTATAATCCATTAGAACTCCCATAGATCCCAGTAAAATCCCATTAGATTTCCATGAATAAATTTGCCCAAACACAACCCCAGATCTGCCACCATTTGGGTCCAAATTTAATGGCAACCTGCCATTATTTTAGTGTTGATATGCCTTGGAACGGGTTGGATTGTGCATTCAAGTAAAATATTGACACCATTCATACATTTTCTTATAGAGACTTGTGTTGTTCTCTGTTAATATATTTCACAGTCAGATATAGGAACTGGAAATTCATAATCCATGGTGTTGGACTTCGTTTCATGATGTTTTTCCCTCCTCTCCAAATAGTTTTTATTCATTTTACTCTGCTAGACAGCATTTACTTGGACAATGAGGAATAATTTTGAAATTGCTATGGATTTGAACCATTTGTGTTTGAATTAAATAATGAATTAAAGTATTTTCATATAAAATTGTGCAAATAAATTAAGGGAAGGAAAGAAGAAAAGAGAGAAAGAAAGATATCTTCCATATTTGACATGTTCGCAATATCAATGTAGGACAATATGTTACTGATAAGAAAGGAGGGAGCTAAATAACACAAACTATTGTTGCCAAGGGATAGATTAAAATATATAGACTATTTATGAACCAAATTCCTGGTAGTTTTCATTTAATTTTATTAAATATTTGGCTTAAACTATGTCTTCAAATTTCAGTTTTTATGTATATAGAATGTTGTGTAATTTTGTAGTACAGATGTAGTGTACGAATAAATATTCACAAGAGAGCTGCAGACTAAATAAATGTTATAGAAATGGGAAGCAATGTATAAAATTAATAATTAGACATGCTCTCTTGACAAATGCTATATAACTGGAACAGATTAAAGCCCAAAAGTATCTGCTTAAACAATGGTATCCAAAATCAATATGCAAACATTTATAAATTATTGGAGTAGCTGGCTGATTTGATACAAAGTTTTAAACATTGCTCTAGTGGGACATTGGATAGAGTTTATAAAATGCATGTAGTAGAAATGAATGAAAGCGGAATAAGATTAAGGGAAGAGATTGCCCAGGTTTAGAGCCAAAGATGCAAGCCCTTTGTCAGCATAGATCCTCAGAACACTCTTTCTTAGTTTGTAGCCTTTCCTGTTTGTGTCAAAAGATAAATGGCCCTCAATTAAAAACTTCTAGAGATCTAGGGTAACAAGATTATGGGTTTAGTTTGGTCCTCTGCACAGGAGCAATTAAATCCTTTTGGGATATATTCATTAGGTGCTTGTAGTTACAGAAGCATGACTACTGTGTTAAACACCTGCATCTACATCTAACAGCAAAACTGGACATTACATGGTAAACATGGGGCACCAAACCCCTTGTTTTCTTTGTTAACACTAATGCAGGAGCAGTGTGCACTTGCTAGGAGAATAGGCGTGCAGAAGGGGGTACTTAACCCACAGGTTCTCCCTTGTGTATGAGGGAGAGAAAGAAAAAGGCTAGGGACTGATGGCTGAGCGCAAAAGCAGCAGCAGAGTTCTCTCAGACAAACACACACACACAGGACTTGTTTTAAAGTAGAAGCTTTTAAAAAGATAAATAACTGTAACAAGATTACTCAGGTACTAAAGCTTGATGGTTACAGAAGTGCAGTTTCTTAAACGTTACTCATTCAGTTCTTTGAGGTAAGGAAAACACACACAGGTCAATCCCCTCATTGCTAAACCCTAGCAAGCATCAGTTAAATCAGTTAACACTAGATTAATCTAACTGTCAGAGGAGTGTTAGCATGGAGTTCAAACCTGTTGCTAGGCAATGTCTAGCATTCCCTCCCCTGATTCAATCAAGTGGTTCAGTCCACTGAAACCTGCCTTTCAACCAGACTATTCAGGTCTGCCTTTAATGGGCAGTCAACTTTTAAAACCCTCCCTTCAGAGTTGTCATCTTGTCGCATTTTCCAGTAGGGATGGGGGAAGGTAGAGAAATAACGAGGAAAGGGGTTGGGTGGAGAGAAACAGCAAGGTTAGAGGCTGGGAGTACAGGGATAGAAAGAAGGTCTGCGTGGATGGAAGAAGATTGGGCAGGACCAAGAAGCAAGCAACTCTTTCCTTCTCTTCCTGCCTGCTGAACAGCTAATCAGTGGCATGCTCAGGAACAAAAGGGAGAACCTGGAGTCCTAACATTTTTCAAGCTTTTTAAATTAAAAATAAATCTTTGAAGGGGGCAGAGAGTAGAGAGCTTTGCAGGCACCGTTGGAGGTCTCTGTGGGCATGGTTTACAGTATGTGGAACCCATGGTTTACAGTATGCGGAAGCAGCTTGCAGGACGAAGCGTGTGTCCCCATGAATCATGAGTTAAATAACCCATAATTTGCTGCTGTGACATGTGAACTGGGTCAAAGCAATAGTTTCAGTAAAGTGTTTAGGCTTGATTATAGGCTTAGTTGCTATAGGGCATGAGAATTGGAAGCTTAAACCAGAGATGGTGCTTGCAATCTGCAGATTTTTAAGTACTTGAAGCTAATTTCTATAAATGTGTTTTCAGATAGATTACTTTGGTTTAGCTGTAGAGGCAATCTGATCTGGAGATCATTGTGAGCTGATTACTCATGAGGCCATTTGAGCCTGTGAAATTTAAGTTCTTCTGTTGAAAGTGCAAAAGGAAGATGAAGGAGTGTTCTTGTAAAGTTTAAAGTATTGTTATCTGTCCTGGGGATGGGAAGAGATAAAAATTGAAGAAAACAACTACACATCAACAAGATTTCATTTTCATTTCATTTATTACATTCCTGCACCGCCCAATAGCGGAAGTTCTCTGGGCAGTTTACAAAGATTAAAACATTAAAATACATTATAAAAAGCCATATACATACAAACATAAACAGACAACACACATAACATTGAGCAGGGGGTTGGACTTGATGGCCTTATAGACCCCTTCCAACTCTACTTTTCTATGATTCTATATATCTAAAACAATTTTAAAGAATCAACAAGAAAAATCCAGGACCTGATTAAATTTATTTATTTATTTATTTATTATATTTATACCCCGCCTTTTTTCCCCACAAGGAACCCAAGGCGGCTTACATAATCCTCCTCCTCTGCTCCATTTTATCCTCACAACAACCCTGTGAGGTAGGTTAGGCTGAGAGTCAGTGACTGGCCCAAAGTCACCCAGTGAGTTTCATGGCTGAGCGGGGACTAGAACCTACCACTGCTGCAAGTTCATCACCAACTTTAAAAGAAGAGAAGGTTTGCTATCTTACCTTAACAACCACACAACTGCAGCCCACAACTTTGCGAGGTTTTCCTTCTCTGTCGATCTTGCAGAGACCTACCCACTCACCCAGCTTCTTATTGTCATCAACTTGTCTAAGGCTTTGGCAGCTTCACGAATTCCACGGGCTAAGCCATCATGGATAAGTGCGGTCTTCAGCACTTCTTGAAGGGCGGTGTTGACATCCCCAGCATATGCTGCCAAATGCCTGAAAGAAGAGGAAGGTCTTAACCTGGTGCCAAAAAGATAACAATGTTTGTGCCAGGTGGACCTCATCAGGGAGATCACTCCATAATTGGAGACCACCACCGAGAAGGCCCTCTCCCTTACTACCACCTTCCGAGCATCCCTCGGAGGAGACACCTGGAGGAGGGCCTTAGATTTTTTAAAAATATATATTTTTATTAGTTTTTTAAATATGAAATACAAACGGCCCTCCTGGAGGAGGGCCTTAGATGATGAACATAGTGTAGTGTACGGGTAGGTTCATGCTGGGAGACGCAGTAGTAGTAGTGGATTTATTTTTGTAACCACAGGTCATAACAAATATTAAAATCCAGAATTACACACAAAATACAACCATACTGTAAATACAAAATACCTAAAACATTTACAACACAATTAGATGAACAAAATACAAAATAAAGCCTAAAATACTATTTGGCCCAATGTCTGACAGGATTAATAGATAAAATATTCTTTTTAATTTTAAAAGATAACGTAGTAAAAATGGCTCCTTGATGACTAACACAAGGAGATACATCTGCCAGCAAAAATTTAATACATTCCACTTTTGAACCTGAGAAGTTATCAATAATCTGACCCAACATCCTCCCCCTTATAGTATCATAAAGTGGGCAGTATAGGCCATAATGTTTTAGTTGTGGCCAGGGTCAGGTGGAGGACCTAAGGATAAAGGTGCTGTTCCACAGGGACTTTAGAAAATTTCTCCTCAAGATACCCTGAAGGCATGGTTTGAAAATGTAAACTGGTGACTGCCTTCCTTAATGGTGCACTAGTAAGGTCTTCTGGATACTGTGAAATACATTTATTTTTCTTTAAAAGAGGGTACCACAGAAAGAACTTTGAATGCCAAACTAGAGTAATGCCTCAGCTGGCATCCCATGCAAGAAGCTGGGCTTGGATTTTGTTTATATCCCAAAGCTTAACATCATTTAGTGAGGGGAAGGAGAACGTTTATAAAATACAGCATGTTTACCCAGTGGTTCCCCTTCCAATTGATGGGAGAGGCACTCCATTGGGTATTGCTGTGCAAGCGGTGCAGAATTGGTGTTATATATTTGGACCTTCTTTTCTCCGTTGTCAGTCTGGCTGCCACATTTTGCACAAGCAAAATGATCATACAGGCCTGTGGCTCACACTGGCTCAGCTTGTCTGAGTATGGAAAGCTAAGCAGGGTCAGGCCTGGTTATTACTTGGACGGGAGACCCCTCCTCTAGTTTCCTGCATTGAGCAGGGGGTTGGACTCGATGGCCTTGTAGGCCCCTTCCAGCTCTATGATCCTATGTCCTGTCCTAGCCTAACTGTCTTCAAAGATAGCCCCACGTAGAGCGCATTGCCATAATCTACCTTGGAGGTTACCACAGCATAGATGATTGAAGCCAGGTTATCCCTATCCAGATAGGGGTGTAGCTGAGCCACCAACCAAAGCTGATAGAAGGCACTCCATGCCACTGAGGCTACCTGAACTTCAGGTGACACAGATGGCTCCAGGAGAACCCCCAAGCTACAAACTCCCAAGATACTGGAGGATCCACGGGACCAAGCAGTATTCCCCAAGCACCACCTTCTGGAGCTGACCATCAAAACCACTGCAATGAAGTACCTCCCACTCACAACTCAGACAATTGCCCCAGAAGGTTACCATGGTCAATGGTATTGAAAGCTGCTGAGAGATCAAGGAGAATCAACAAGGTCACACACCCTCTGTTTCTCTCCCAACATAGGTCACCATACAGGGTGACCAAGGCTGTTTTCGTACCAGTGTTTGTTTGTTTCATTTATATCCCACTTTTTCCCTCTTGCAAGGAACCCTAAGGCAGCTTACATGGTCCTCATCTCTCCCATTTTATCCTCACAACAAGCCTGTGAAGTAGGTTAGACTGAGAGTCAGTGACTGGCCCAAAATCACCAAGTGAGCTTCGTGGCTGAGTGGGAACTAGAATTCAGATCTCCCAAGTCCCAGTCCAACACTCTAACCACTACACCACACTGGCTCGTTATATACGTTGAAGAAAAAAGCACCAGACAAAAACACTTAAAATATTTTGCATTATTGATGTGCCATGACTCCTGTTGCAAAACTGGACAATCACTATCATAATTGTATTCAGAAATAGGACTTTCTCAGTCCATTCACTCATTTAGGAATATGGTGACGTTTTCAGTAGCAGTTTCAGAATCTGTAGATTCAGAGTTGGAAGGCACCAGAGTTGGAAGGCACTGTACTCCAGTGTTCCTCAGACTGTGAGCTGGGGAACACCAGTGGGTCTCAGCCCACTTTCAGGTGGGCCTCAGTGCTGCAGCCCACCCAGTACCAACAACAGAAGCCAGAATGAAAGTAACTGGCAGTGTGGGGGGGATAGATTGCAAGTTAAGTACAAAAGGATAAGGGGAGAAGAAATGACGTGGGATAAGGGGAGAAGAAATGAGTAAGAATACTATGAGATACATGGGGTGGAGGAAAACGTTATTAAATAAAAAGTCATCTGTATCCTCAAATTCTGCCTGAAATGGGGAGACTGAGTCATGATCCTCCAGAGCCAACATTTGTGCTTAACTTGAGGGAATATAAATTCTGGAATTTCCTGCTTTAAGGAAGTCACTGATCTGGTTTAGACATAATGCTAACCCATGGTTTATTTAACCCACGGTCAATCCATGGTTTGTTGCCCTACCCAGGGTTTGCCTGGCAGACAAGCAAACTGTGGTTTGTTTTCTCAATCCCTGGGTTGTTTGTTTCCCTTCTTCTCCTGCTCCCTGTATGTATCCAAATGCCCTTGCAGCACTGTAGCAGTGGCATGTAGAGCAGTTGGGTTTTTTTACCACTCTTGCCTGCCACCTCTGTAGCCTGGCAAAACAACCCATGAACAACCCACGGTTCTGGATTCACATGTAACAACAATCCGTGGTTTAAACGACCTAGAATTCATAACCCAACAACAAACCATGAGTTCTCTTTCTGGGTTGTTTGTGGTTAACAAACCATAGTTTGTTATCGTGGCTGCGTTCACACATTATGATAACCCAGAATTCAACAACCCATGGGTAAAATAACCATGGGTTAGCATTATGTATGAACTAGGTCACTGAGGCAAAAAAATTAAACATTGCCAAAGAGGGATTAGGTATCAATATGAAATTATATCAATAATTGCCAAATTCCACCTGCCACCATTCTATGACTGGTGGAACTCAGTCATTTTCAACTCTCTCAAGGAGGCTATGAGGGTATTATTTATTTATTTTATTTATTACATTTATCAATCGCCCATCTGGCCGGTCACCCGGCCACCCTGGGCGATGTACAATTAAAATACAATAAAACACAATAAAATATAATAATTAAAACAATATAAAAAAATTCTCATTAAAAACCTAACCCACCCCATATTCCCGCCTGAACAGCCATGTTTTTAATGCACGGCGGAAGCTCATCACGGAGGGGGCATGGCGAAGGTCACTAGGGAGGGAGTTCCATAATGTGGGGGCCGCCACAGAGAAGGCCCTCTTCCTAGTCCCCACCAGCCTGGCTGCTCTGGCTGATGGGATAAGGAGAAGGCCGTCCGTGGCAGACCTTGTTGAGCGGCCTACTTGATGTTGCTGGAGGCGCTCCTTGAGATAAGCTGGGCCGGAGCCGTGTAGGGTTTTAAAGGTCAAAACCAACACCTTGAATTCGGCTCGGCAAGCAACTGGTAGCCAGTGCAACTCTTTAAGCACTGGCGTGATGTGATCACGCCGGCGGCTGCCCTTAATCAGGCGAGCCGCCGCGTTCTGTACCAGCTGAAGCTTCCGGACCGTCTTCAAGGGTAACCCCACGTAGAGCGCATTACAGTAGTCTAGGCGAGAGGAGACCAAGGCATGAACCACTGATGGGAGCAGGTGATTAGGAAGGTAGGGGCGCAGCTGCCGTATCAGATGGAGTTGATACAGCGCCGCCCGGCTCATAGCTGTCACCTGAGCCTCCATGGACAGCTGGGAGTCTAGAATGACCCCCAAGCTGCGGACCTGGTCCTTCAGGGGTAGATGTACCCCATTCAGCACCAGGTCAACATCCCCTAACCTTCCCTTGTCCCCCACCAGAAGTACCTCGGTCTTGTCGGGGTTCAGCTTCAGCATATTCCTTCCCATCCAGCCAGCCACTGACTCCAGGCACTTGGACAGGGTTTCAACGGCCAACCTCGGTGAGGACTTAAAACAGAGGTAGAGCTGCGTGTCATCCGCATACTGATGACACTGCACCCCAAACCTCCTGATGATAGCTCCCAGCGGCTTGAGGTAGATGTTGAATAACATCGGGGAGAGGATGGAACCCTGCGGCACTCCACAAGTGAGCAGCCGAGGGTCCGAAGCCTCCTCCCCGAGAACTACCCTCTGATACCTTCCAGAGAGGAAGGACCGGAACCACTGCAATACAGTGCCTCCTAAGCCCAACCCCTCCATACGGTCCAGGAGGATACCGTGGTCAACGGTATCAAAAGCCGCTGAGAGATCGAGGAGGACTAGAAAGGAGCATTCGCCCCTATCCAAAGCCCTCCTCATATCATCCACCAAGGCGACCAAGGCCGTCTCTGTCCCATGTCCAGACCTGAAGCCCGACTGGCACGGATCCAAATAATCGGCTTCATCCAAGTGTGCCTTCAACTGAGCACCCACCACCCGCTCGATCACCTTGCCCAGAAATGGTAAATTGGAGACTGGGCGAAAGTTGTTTAAATCCTGGGGATCCAAGGAGGGCTTCTTTAGAAGCGGTCTTATTACTGCCTCCTTGAGGGCTGATGGCATCACTCCCTCCTCGAGGGAGGCATTCACCACCGCCTTGATCCCCTCACCCAGTCTCTCCCTGCAGCTCATGATGAGCCAGGATGGGCAAGGGTCAAGCAAGCAGGTGGTCGGCCTCACAGATGAAAGCACCTTGTCCACTTCATCAGAAGGAAGAAGCCGAAACCGATCCCACAAAACCGGTCTGCCATTGGCCTCCTCCCGCTCACTCCCTGTGTCCACGACGTACGATATCCCACTCCTAATCCGATCGATTTTATCTGCGAAGTGCTTCGCTAAAGCCTCACAGGAGGCTTTTGACTGTTCCAGTGGGTCCGGAGCGACTGGACCGACCAGACTCCGGACCACTTGGAACAGCCTCCTGGGGCAGCACTCTGCAGACGCAATGGAGGCAGCATAGAAATTCTTTTTTGCTGCCTTCACCGCCACCCGGTAGGCTGAAGATGCAGCTCTAACCCGTGTTCGATCGTCTTCGGTAGACAGACGAAGGGTAGACAGTTTGAGAACCCTGCTCTAGTCAAACCATCTACTAATCCCCTTCAGATCATCCCATTTTGTCCACACCATAGTGTCTCACAAAGACCAGCTGCACTGCAGAAAGATACCCTGAGAGTAAGTAGTCCAGTTCAAATTGCATTAAATACATAATTAAAGAGGGTAGTAAACAGAAATAAACTGTAATCTAAATGAAGAGCCTAAAGAAACTATGGGCAGTAGCAACCATAGTTTTATATGCTACCTATGTGAATTTTATAATCAAGATCAAGAATGTGACATTGTTATTTTAGATGCAAACTATGTCTGCAAAACAAGAGCCTCTATGCTTACTGGTCAGAGGATTACATTGTAGCAGGCAAATGCTGTTCTCCACTATGTCAGTCCAGTGGTTGCTTGTGGTTAATAGTTCTGCTGGCAGATGTTTTGCATCAGCAGAGTACCCACCATTGGATATAACCCACTGTCTTCAACTTACAGTGTTTGGAAGAAAATTGGGCAGTAGTCATTGTCATGACCTTTATATGCTAATTTATAACAAGATGCTGCATAAAATACAATACTAAGGCAGTCATAGCTACATAGCAAATTCAGATTAAATTCAGAGAGAATCTACAGCTATAAATCCAGTTAGGCTGCTGATGCTCTATTTCAGTTTCCCCAGATTTGATGTTATTCTCATAGCTGTATTAGTCATAGTAATTTAAGAGTAATACTCATTGCTTTACTACTCTAAATTATGCATAAGTATTTAAATACTGAATTGCATAGACTTCTCCAGTTTACACAATCATAATTTCTTCTTGTACCTTTACTTTTAATGGGTCAGCACCAACAATTTCTACTTTGGGGGGTGGGGGTTCTTATGGACTCTGACTTTTCAAGAAACCTTTTGCCTCCTAATACAATATATTTATCGCTGTCTGTCTGTCTAAATATTGATATTCCCTTCAGTTTCATTGCAAGATATAACAATGAGAAAAGCTTTCCGAAGTTCCACAACTCAAGATCAGCAGCTCTTTGACCGCAAGACTCTGCCAATTCCTTTGCAAGAGACTTACGATACATGTGAACAGCCTCCTCCACTCAACATACTTACCCCTTACAGGTCAGTGTTTTTAAAAAAATGAATTTCCCCATGGGGCTTCTTGTTGTGGTGGCTGCCATTTTGAATATTGGGGGCTGTGACGGACAGCTGGAGTTCTACCTCTCCCTACCAGAGTTTTGAGAACCAGTCACACTGCTCGGAATGTTGGTAAAAGGGAAAGAGCTGTAAAGGTTCAACATGTCTTTTCAATTACCGAGTGGTATAAAGAGGCATGGGATATCGCGCTAAATGATAAATTAACCTGCAATATCAAATGCCCAAAAGGACAATTGGAGAAAAACACTTCTGTGAGCATTTGGGGTAAATTTCTGGATTATGTGTTGGGGAAGGGGAAGGGGAACAAACCTTGTCAAGATTTGTTACATTTCTGGAATATAGAATAATATCTGATATCTTTTGGGAAATATAACTTGGTTCCAAGAGGTGGAGGGTGCACAATGTTTATGTTGTATTTCTCTTTATTTTGTTATTAGTTATTTTGTTATGACTGGAAAAAAAATCAATAAAACTTATTTTTTTAAAAAAGAGCTGTAAAGGGCAGTTAAAAAAGCAGTTGTTGTGGCAAAAAAATAAACTTCTTTTGTTTATGGGTAACCCTTGCTGTGAGATTTATTAATCGAGGGAAGGAGCACACTCACTCATACAGCCTTATTGGTGACCTGGGTATTGGCTGGTGTCTTGGGGGAATTGTGAAAGGCAGCCTCTGTATAGGGGGCTGAGCATCTTATATGTCCAGTGTGGGAGGCAAGCAGTAAGCCTGAGGGCAAATATAGTGACTCTGGTTGGGCCTGAGTTTAGAGCTCAAGAGGGAGTGAGCTAGTTTCTCAGGGGATGGTAATAGAGAGGTTGCGCACCAGGAAGACACTTGGGCAACACATGTGACGGGGTGCAGTGTATCTTTTTGTTACGTTCAAACCTGGCGAGGATGATTGACAAGCCACCCATGACCTTAAAACAGCCCATGGGTTCTGGGTGGCTTGTCAGCCATCCCAACAACCCACCCTCACCAGGTTTGCATATGACAAGAAGCTACGGCGTGCCCCCACCATGCCCCAAATACTCAAAATGGCAGCTACCACCATGACGAGAAGCCCTGCAGGGATATTCACCCACAATGACTTCTCATTAAATGCAAACCAGGTCTCTCTCTGTATTTAGTAACATTTTACCTACGTAATAAAATTGTTTTATCTTTAGAGATGATGGAAAAGAGGGTTTAAAGTTTTACACCAATCCTTCATATTTCTTTGATCTATGGAAAGAAAAGATGTTACAAGACACAGAAGACAAAAGAAAGGAAAAGAGAAAGCAGAAGGTATTATGCTCCGAGCACGTGGATTATTTCATTGTAAAAGATGTTCTACTCTTAAGAAAATATTAACATAATGTGGGTAGAGTAAACATTTCAGATTTGCCATATATTTTTATTTATTTTATTCTAATCCTTTATATTTCACTTTTAAAAATAAAAATTGTCCAAGGTGACCAACAAAACTAAAGTAACAACAATATGAAAATCCAAGAACCTGTGTAAAAATAGTAAAAATCATCCATAAAAAGCCTTCTGGAAATTAGATATTTTCAAAGTCCATCCGAAAATGGGAAGAGATACTACTTAAATACAAGAGTCTGCCTTACACTGACTCAGACCAATGTCTGAGTGTCAACCCAGTAATGTCAATCCTGACTGGAAGCAGCATCTCCAGCATCTCCACCTCCTCCACCCCTTCCATCTGCTTTGTCCACTTCTTCATTAAGATCTGCAATGACATCCACTCCTCCCCCTCCAGTGTCTTATATCATGGGAGATAGAGGGGATTCAGCTTGGGCTCATATAGATGAAAACCATGTGTCTGCTACTTATGGCCTGTAGAAAAAGCTTTTTATTCCTTCACAGTTAACATAATGATTTACAAAACATCGTAAACCTTTGCAGTAGTAGGTGAAGATGAAGAGAATTCCAAAATAATCTAAAATGGTCTTTCTAGCCTTAAAAATAAATATTTAAATTTGAGTGTTGTGTATGTGCTATAATTAAAGAATTTTGTTACAGCAGGTTGTATTGTGGTTTGCTGAAAAGAACTGTTTCAGTTGTCAGTTTGTCTTTGTGTTCTTTTGTAGCAGAAGAATCTGGATCGTCCTCATGAACCGGAAAAAGTGCCACGGGCTCCTCATGACAGACGGAGAGAGTGGCAGAAGTTAGCTCAGGGTCCAGAACTTGCTGAGGATGACGCCAGTCTCTTACATAAGCACATTGAAGTTGCTAATGGCCCTGCATCACATTTTGAGACAAGGTTTTCTTCTTAATTTTGTTTAGTTGCTAATACATATCATAGTCATGCTTGGATATTACAATTATATAATCATAATATTGGATCATTTTCTAGATGAGATATGTGGGGGGAAATGGGTAGAATCTTAAAAAATAATTTGAGGCCATCATTTGGAATTTTGATGCCATAGATAAAATGCTAACAGATCATTGCCATCTGCCACACTAATTTGTTCTCCTCCTTGGCCTAGTAGCTTTTCTTCACATATCCTCCCTGGCTGTATGGCGCTTTGAACCTGAAATTCATCTGAAAACACATCGTTGCTGCACATACATATATTTGAATGAGCTTAACCGCCAGATACCAATAAGTGGTCGGTCTCCAACCTGTGCCCCATTCCTACTGCTGCTGTGATTCGTTCTTAGTTGATCAGCTCTTCCTTGCCTTCTTTAGTGTCTAATCCTTTATCCTTCTTTTGTGTCTGTTGCTTCAGAGTAGCAGCCAGTAATCATCATTATTTTTTCTCTACTTTGGGGCTAGAAGAACTGGACTTATCGTTTATGTTATTTACTATGGTAATTTGTACTCCATCAATGTACATGGTTTGTTACAGAGTTTTAAAAAAGACAGTTACACAAAGTTCTTTCTTCACACTTTCTTAAGCTACCTTGTAGAACCTAACTTGCCATGTGCTATTGACTATTTTGTACTCTATTTCTATCAGCACTCTTACCCCATACATATTCAAGCAACAGGATGATTTTTCTCATTCTCTTAAGGTGTTTAAAATCAATGGGGTTTAACAAACATGATTTGTAAGTGGGATTTATTTCTGTTCAGACCTCAGGCATATGTGGAACAAATGGATGGACCTTATTCTCTTTCTGCACTGCCGTACAGCCAGATGACTGAACTACTGAACAGAGCAGAGGAACGTGTCTTAGTAAGACCACATGAGCCACCTCCACCCCCACCAATGCATGGAGCAGGAGATGTCAAACCCATTCCACCCTGTGTCAGGTAAGAAACACTTAAAATAGTCATTCAGGACATCTTTGCAATAAACTGTCATTGAAGGGAAAAGATATACCATGCTATAATACATTCAGATTGATGTGTTTTGATGTTGGCACACTTGTCTTTTAGTGCTGTGCTGTAATTGTTGTATTGACTGATCTGTGATTGTGTTAAGTATTTTTATTTACTAAAAATGTCAAGTCGCACAGAAAACCCTAGTTGTGTAGCGACTCAGAAATAATAAATAAATAGATACATTTCAGTCTAGGACTGGCCATATGACAACTTGTAGTATGCTCTTAAAAGATGAAAGCTTAATAATACTGTGCAATTGTCAGCTTGTTTGGATATGTGAGAGTTTGCAGAAAAATAACTGAAGTATGACCCATCTATTTTTGCACTAAAGATTTTTATTAATCAGTTAGGGTAATGCTGTTTAAAATGTTATTGAATGTTAAATATAGATATTTAGGCTAATTTGCATTCTTCTGGTTGTAATCATTTGCAGTATTTTTTAATTTCAGTTCCACCGCAGGTTTGACTGAAAATCGCCCTCAGTCACCTGCTACAGGCAGAACACCAGTGTTTGTGAGTCCCACTCCACCACCACCTCCTCCACCCCTTCCATCTGCTTTGTCTACTTCTTCATTAAGATCTGCAATGACATCCACTCCTCCCCCTCCAGTGCCGCCACCTCCCCCTCCTCCAACAGCTGCTTTGCAACCTCCAGCTATACCTCCACCCCCAGCTCCTCTCCAGATTGCCCCTGGAGTTCTTCACCCTGCTCCTCCTCCAATTGCACCTCCTTTAGCACAGCCCTCTCCTCCAGTCACTAGAGTGGCTCAAGTATGTGAAACCATTCCAGTTCCACAGGGTGAAATGCAAGGACTTCCACCACCTCCACCTCCTCCTCCACTGCCACCTCCTGGCATTCGACCCTCATCACCAGTTACAACACTCTCTCACCCTCCCACGTCTATTGTCCCTGGCTCTCATGTACCCATAATGCCTCCATCCCCACCATCACAAGCCACTCCTGCTCCTGAATCCAAACGCCACCCATCAACACTACCTGTCATCAGCGATGCTAGAAGTGTCCTCCTCGAAGCAATACGAAAAGGTATCAGTTATTTGTTCATTGATTAGCAGTGTTATTCATTTCATGAAGCAAATATTATTTTACCAGATTTAATGTTTTAAATTAAATTATTTCAGATGAGTATATTTTAAACATTTCACAGATTTTGTGTTTTATAAAGTAGGCAGATTGCCATATAATTTTTTTCTTCACTTTTCCTTAGATAGTGCTTATAATGCTTCTGTATAAATCAAGGGTGGGGAAATTTTTATTTGCCCAAGAGCAAAATTGGTTCTGGGCAATCATGTTGAGGGCCACAAGCCCACAGAGGGTAGGGCCACCCCACTGCTGGCATGTGGCCCAGCAACATGATTGCCCACACTCTCACACACATACACTCATACATTTATTTATCTATTTATTTATATGAAGTATTTTTATGCCACTCCTCAGCCAGGCTCGCAGAACGGCTTACGTGTAATCAATTTAACAAGACAGTCCCTGCCCTCAGGCTTACAATGTAAAAAGACATGACACACAAGGAAAAGGGAAGGAGGGAAGAAGGGACATTGCTCCTCCCACACTACAATCAGGCTTTTAAAAAGCCCCCATTGGTACGAATGGAGTCTATTGGTACCAATGGAGTCCTTTTCAAAGCCTGATTGCAGTGGGGGGAGGGGTGATTTTTTTTAGAGGGGTTGAAGTTTTGGGGAGGGAAAGGTTAGCCCTTCCCTTCCAAGTAGCCACACATACCCAAAAATCCTTCCCCTGCATTGCAATTAGGCTTGATAGTCTGCAGTTAGCATAACTTAGCACCAATAGGTGCTTTCCTAAAGCCTGATTGCAGTGGAGGAGGGGTAATTTTTCAGGGGTGATCACTGTGTTGGGGAGGATTAACTCTCCTCTCCCCAGCAGCCACATCCTGAAAAAATGTCCCTCACACTGCAGTTAGCCTATTTAAAAGCCTCCATTGCACCAATGGGGGCTTTTTAAAAGCCTGATTGCAGGAAGGGAGGAGTAGTTTTTCAAGTGGGGTCACAGCATTGGGAAGCCAACCCCCCTGAAAATGCCCTCCCTCGCTGCAGTTGGGCTTTTATAAAGCCTCCATTGCCACCAATGGAAGCTTTTTAAAAGTCTTAATGCAGCATGGACAGAGGAGCAGGGAAACAGTCTTATCTTTGATCAGTGAAAAGGCAGGGATGTTGGTGGGCCAGATAGGGTCCCCCTACAGGCTATGTTAAGTCCACAGGGCAAAGGCTCCCCATTCCTGATCTATATATTTGCTAAAGAATTTCACACAGTTGACAAATAATTTTATGACAATGAGACTATATAAGCATTTTGTATATATATGTCTAACAAACTTACTTTAAATTGAGCTATGATGACTTCAGTGATATATAATTGAGGCTTATAATCATGTACAGAAGAGTTGTCCTCAGGCTTTCCCTCCATTATCTGCAAATTGTTTAATTAATGCCCAGTCGGGCATGGTGCTGGTAATTTTACTGCCTTTTGCACCTGAGCTGTTGAAACTATGATAGTTTTAATCATGTCAAACTCTTTGCATTACCTAGTTGAAATAATTAGTAGATTGGCAAGAGGTCTTCCTGAACAGCTGTGAAAGGGCTTAATCTCCCAGAACTATTATGTCAACTTAAATACAACAAAGGGGAAAAGGGAGGTAATTGGATAAGACAATGGTTAACTTGCATTTTGGTTTGTGTAAATACTACATATCACAGCATTTGAAGTTAGGGACTTGCTCAGTATTATAGGGTCTATGGAACAGTCTGTAAAGTGATCATGAATATTCAACTCCTTTTAAATCAAAGCAAGTAACTTCATGCTAGTATGTCTGATAAACATTACGTGCACAGTACTATTATGTTTTTACTTGTACTTTAGGTATTCAGTTACGAAAAGTTGAAGAGCAACGTGAACAAGAAGCTAAACATGAGCGTGTTGAGAATGACGTTGCCACCATATTGTCTCGTCGCATTGCTGTAGAATATAGTGATTCAGAAGATGACTCAGAGTTTGATGAAGTTGATTGGTTGGAGTAGAATGGATATATGCTACAAAACTGAATGCTGGTGTCCATTGTGGTGCTTGTTATTTGAAAATGTTTGGTCATTTCTAGTGTTTTTGTATTTTCTTTATATAATCCATGTTTTTCTACTTTTCAGGTCATAAAATGTCGGCACATCTTTGAAACTAAATGTTTTACAGTGACACAGCTCTTTAAAAAGAGTGTAACTTTGTTCCAGTAGACCACTAAGTATTAAGCATGGGCAGCTGTCGGTAGAGTAGCAGATTAAATTTTCTGGCATATCTTTAACTGTGCACTTTGTGAATTTTAAGTTATGAAGGCAATTAAAACTGAAGTTTCCAGGGCAGCTGTTTGTACTAATGAGCCTTACTACACTGTTGATGATTTAAAAACAGGAAAGAAGGGTGTTAATCCATCGAACACTACAATTCCTTGTTATTTCAGTGGAACCTGAGTAGGATAAAGAACTTGGAGGATTGCACCCTAGCTATCACTACTTTGATTAAATCTGTACACTACAAGGTACATGTAGTTCTAGCAGCACTGGACACTGAAAGAAAAAAAAATGAGGATTTTGGGGGAGTTCTATTGATGTTTTTATTAAATAATTATGGCCTTATTTGAATGTTTTGAGGTTTTTTCTTCCTGGTACCTATTGTGTGATGATAATTTGCCTGCTTAAAATTTTGATTTTTCTCCCTTTGTGAAACTTTCTGACTTAGTCATTCCGTGTAACTTATGTAACTGTTAGAAATAACAGTTCAATTTAAATAAATGGTTTGTTTTAAATGTTCCTAGTTGTTGCTTTTTTCAGCATAGAATCACCTTAAGGTCAGAGCATTCATTTCAAACATTATTAATTTTGGGAGGCATTAAATAAATCACATTATTTTAACTTTGCAGTGATTTTACACATACATGCAAAGCTTTCTTGGCCTATGTGGCAGCCTAACCAGCTTGTTGCATATATGTCTCTACATTCATGCAGATTGATTATTCATTTGAATGTTCCGCTCTGTAGCAAACAGAGAGCCCCCTTACATTAGCCTTCTCCAACCTGGTGCCCTCCAAATGTTGTGGATTTCAACTCCCATCAGCTCCAGCCAGCACAGTCAATGTTCAGGAATCCTGAACATTGTAGTCCAAAACATTTGGAGGGCACCAGGATGGGGAGGGCTGCCTTGCTCCTTTTTGTGGTCGGGTTCTAGCACAGAGGAAAATGGAGCTTGACCTGTAGTCCCTAACGTTAGCTTGGCTTGGGTAAAAACTAGAGTCTGCTAAAGCAGGGATGGGGAACCTGTAGCCTCCCAGATGCTGGTGAACTCCAATGCCCATCAGCCCCAGACACCATGGTCAGTGATAAGGTAACCAGTACCAATGTCAATATCTTCCTCAAGATTTCAGATGCCTATTGAACTGAAATCAAAATTACTGAACCTATAAAGTCAATGTGATGTCTGCATTTATCTATTTGTCTTTACTGTCATTTTCGGCTGCCTCTTTTTTAAATTTCTTTTTGCAGTACTCATCTTTCTTTGTATACTCACAATGAGGTGTATAATGAATTATTACATTTTACAATCTCATGCTCAGAACAGCAGCAGGATCTTAATATTTACAGTCAAGTATTTTAATATCAATGGCTCAGAGATATTCCATCAGCAGAAAGAAGAAGACTCTGTCTATTTGATACTAGCAAGAAGGAGTTTTTTTAAAACCGTGTCAAGAACTGTAAATCTTATCTGCTTAAACTCCATTACTGGGGTGGGGCACAAAATGCAAATCAATGAAACAAATATATGACACTTGCTATTTATCTCCTTCCCACTTGCCAGTGATTTTTCCCCCTTACCTGTTTTCCCTACAACAGCCCATTTATATATATTTTTTCTGTTGTTTCACTGTTGTTGCTTTCATTCAGGAATAGCCAACTGTTTTGGGTCCCAAGGGCCATATGCAGTGCCAGGTAGTGGGTCGGGGACCACACACACATGCACATACACACAAACTCACACTCTTCACCCATCCAAATCTCAGCGTACATGGATTATGAGATATAAAGCTCCCCTCCCTGCCTGCTGAGATTAGAGGATGAGATCACTGGGGGGCTGGCAGTATTTAAGGCATACCGCCCTTCAGTGATCCTGATCCAGATTGCTTTAACCTCATCCCACCCACCCCCAGCAATCTTAATCACTCTTTTCACTCTGTTAATAGCAGTGAGGAAGCAGTGATCTCTTCATCAGGATCACTGGAGTGTGGAAAAGGTAAAACCTCTCCCAGCAATCTAGATCAGCCCGGGATGTTCTCCCCACTTTTCCCTGCCACCTGCCCAGCTGATAAGTTATTAGCTGGAGACAGGGAACAGCAGTGCTAATAGCACCAAGGAGATGGCAAACTCTGCTTTGCTATTAGTAGCAGCAAGGAAACAGCAACCTCTGCATTGGGATCCCTGGGAGTGGGGTGAGGTTAAAGCCTCTCACCCCACCTGGCTGTAGTGATACTGTTTCTCCCCATTGCTGTTAGCATCAGGGACGCAGTAATCTGTTCCCCACTCCTTAGCTGATGGCTGATAACTGGGCAGCAGGGGAAAGTGGGTGGGGCACCCCAGGGCTCCATGGGCTGTACAGAGAGTGTCTAAGGGCCGCATGGGCACCACAGGTTTCCCATGTATACTTTAGCTTATTCAGCATACTCTTATACTTGATACAGTGATATAAATTCACTATGCAGACTAAAAAGTAGCTTATGCTGTAATCCTGTCTAGAGTAACTTGGGAGCCTCATTAATTAGAGTAGAACTTACTTCTGAGCAAACATGCAAAGGCTTGTGCTGGTCAGTAGAGTAAGTAATAACACACACACACACACACACACCCAAACTCTTAAAAGACATGATTTATTTGGTCTTTCTTGAGCACAACCTTGATGTCATGTTCAGCTCCTTTCA
Source organism: Shinisaurus crocodilurus (assembly GCA_021292165.1). NCBI lineage: Eukaryota > Metazoa > Chordata > Lepidosauria > Squamata > Shinisauridae > Shinisaurus > Shinisaurus crocodilurus. The sequence goes on from CM037879.1 coordinate 110,112,852, forward strand.
TTTTTATCTATTTTGCATCAAGCCATTTATGAGTCACATGGCTTACTCCTGATCATTTAAAAAGAAAATCTGATATTTTCCTTTCTGCATCCATTGTTAAAACTCTTGCTCTTGTCATGGTCACATTTGTTCATGCTTGCTGCTGTAGCCTCCTAGTGGCTGCCCTTCATCTCCTGTTTTCATTTAAGTCAGTTAAGAGTGCTGCCCTATAATGCATTTATCACTGTAGTTATTAATGTTACTTATATCTTTAAAGGTATATGCTGCCTTCTTAAACTGGTTTAACAATCATTCCCTCCTCCTAGAGAACCCTAGCAATTGTAGTTCTGTAAGGGACAGAGATTTATTTAAAATATTTATAGGCTGGTTTTAAGGGTATGAACCGTCTCAAGCCAGCTTCCAATACCCAATATAAAACATAAATAACAATAAGCTTCAAAACAAAATTAAGGAATAAGAACCAGCAGTAAAACTAAAATATTCAGCCAAGAAAAATATTAAAATCCAATAAATAGTTACAGCTAAAATCATTTCAATTCGACAGTCCAATAAAACCTCCTTAGGGAATGCCACAGACAACAAAGAAACCTTTAGAGCTCCTTTGAAGACCTGCAGTAACGGAGCCCAGCTTACCCCAGTTGGCAGTGCATTTCATAAATGTTGGGCCACTGCCAAAAAAGCCCTTTCCTTTGTACTCACCAGTACAAAGTATGTAGTAGGGCTTCAGTAGCTGATCTCAAAGTGCAGGCAGACTGATATGAGTGAAGGCAGCCCTTCAAGTAACTGGGTCTCAAAGCTTTGGTTAAAATGAGCACTTTAAATTGGGCTTGGGAATTCAACATCCCCCAGTGCAACTGGTGCACATGATCTGACCACCTAGCCTCCACCAATGCTCGAGTGGCCACATTCTGTACCAGCTGAAGTTTCTCAACCCATCTTTAAAGGCAGCCCCACGTAGAGTGCATTACAGTAGTCTAGCCTGGCTCTCACTAGTGCATGCATTAGTCTGAGGCAAGGTCTGACTACTCTAGATGGGGCCGCAGCTGGCATACTAGTCTAAGCTGCTGCTAAAAAGCATTCCTGGCTACCACCTGTGCTTCCCCAGTCCAGGAAAACTCCCGAACTGTACACTTGTCCTTCGGGAGAAATGCAACCCTATCTAAGATAAGTTGTAAATCTCCATCCAGAAAAGTTGGTATTCCCACAGCACCTACTGTCATCTGGATTGTTGCAGCCTGTTCATCCTCATCCACTCCAAAACTGCTCCTAGGCACTGATTGAAGAGTTCCATAGCCTTCCTTGGACAAGTTGATGGAAACAAGAGGTAGAGCTAGGGATGGAAGGATCAGTCTATTTTTGGTCCATGTCAATTTCACATGCATGCATTCATAAGTTCATTCCATCTCATTTCTATATCAATCTGCATTTTTTTAAAAGCATGAAAATTTGCATTATTTTTAACAGATTTTTCACAATGGATATGCATTTTAACTTAAAATACACATTTTAATATGCATCTTAGTATATCTTTTGAGCTGAGAATTGTACCACAAAATTCAGATAAGTGAGCAAACCAAAGGATAACTGCATTCCAGTCCACAAATTAGTCTGGTGGCAAGTTACAATCAGGTCGGTTCACTTAAAAATACAGAACTGAAGAAAATCCTCAAGCATCCCTAGGTAGAGTATCATTTGCTTACTAATGACACTTCAGCCCAAACCTCTGAATTACCTCCCTCAGTGGTTTCATGTAGATATTAAAAGCATGGGGTCAGAATGGAGCTTTGCATCACCACACAGACTAATGGCCATGGGATGGAACAGAAGTCATCCAGCACCACCTTCTTGGACTTCTCCAAGAAGGACTGAAACCACTGTAACACCATGCCTCCTAAGCCCAACCCAGATCAATGATCCAGTAGTAGGAGTAGTAGGCGATCAGTCGTGACCGAGTAAGATTGCCTTCCAGGATAAAATTACAAAAAGAAAATTATATAAAGAGGAAGGATACCATGGTCAATGGTATCAAAAACCACTGAGAGGTCCAGGAGAACCAACAGGGTTGTATGCCCCACCATCCATTCCCTGGTATACATCATCTACTATGGCAACCAAAGCTGTTTCCATCCTATAACCAGGTATGAAATTGGATTGGAATGGATCTAAATAATCTGTATTATCCTGTCTGGAGCTGAGAAGCCACTGTATGCCCCAACACTCTACCCAAGAAGATCAAATTAGACACTGGGTGGTAATCATCTGAAACTGTTGGATCTAAACTTGGTTTCTTCAACATAGGCCTCACCACTGCTTTCAAAGCATTGGGGGTCACATCATCCTTCAAGGAGGCATTCAAACCTCCCAAGGTCCAAATACCCAGTTTGGCCAACCCAGAATTGGCCCTGGCCAATTTCACAAGGAAGGATGAGCAGGGGGTCAGTCTCAATCCTCCAAGCAGTTTCTCCACATCCCCAGGTTTCACAAACTAAAAAAATCCATAATAACATGACACGAGATTGTGCAGTAGCCCTGTCTCCATCTCCTGACTCATAACAGAAATAACAATGGCATCCAGGTCAGCACAGATAAGACCTACTTTATCCACAAAATGTCCAACGAATCAGTCACACCAGGTCTTTGAGGGTTCAAACTGTTGTATTCCAGAGCCTATATCAGCCTTCCTCAACCTGGTGCCTTCTTCCCACTGTTTTGGACTACAACTCCCAGGATTCCTGGCCATTGGCAATGCTGGGTGGGGCTGATGGGAGCTGAAGTCCCAAAACATGGAGGACACCAGGTTGGAGAAGACTGGCCTACAACATGGAGGCCTTTAACCACTTGGAAAAAAAACACTACTGAATGACACTGAGCAGAAAAGTAAGATTTCTTCGTTGCCATCACCCCCACAGAATAAGATTGCAAATGGATTGTTACCTGTGTTCCATTTTATTACAAGTCTTCATTTACATTCTAATTTTGACCCGACATTTCGTCCCCCTTGCTCCTCAGAACACCAGGGAGTTGTCTGGACTGGGGTTGCTGGAAACCTGCTGGAAAATCTCTTAGAGACCTCTGAAAACTATATGGATATATCAGCCTCTGGGGGTGGACCATCAAAGTCAGTCCCCCATACTTGCAGAGGTTGCAGATAGCATGAAGGTCAAGGCTGATCACGTAATTATCTATCTATACCGAAAGAGTCACTACTGGCTCCCCCAGCCACAGATCATTTCCCCAGCTCAACTAAATCCAAAGTGTCTCCTGCCACATGTGTTGAGCCAGATATTAATCTGAGACAGCCCTATGGCTGACACTGCAGTCATGAGATCCTGAGTGGCTCCTGACAAGGGAACCTTGACATGAATATTAAAGTATCCCAAGCCCACCAGCCTTTGTGGTCCTCAATCCACACTTGAGGTCATCTCTGTCATCTCATTTCATTTCATTTATTACATTTCAATACCAATAGCCAAAGCTCTCTGAGCAGTTTACAAAGATTAGAAGCTTTAAAAATACAATATTGTACATAATCTAAAAACTTTATGTACAAACATATAAACAGGAAGCGCACACGCACTGCACACCTAACAATTTCAACAACAATAAGAAATCCAGGAGCTGAATTAAAAACCTTATTATATACTGCCAAATACCTGAGAGTAGAAGAAGGTCTTGACCTTGGTTGAAGGCACTCTGTGCTGCTGAGGCCACCTGAGCCTCAAGTGACAAAGATGGCTCCAGGAGAACTGCCAAGCTGCAAGCCTGCTCCCTCAGGGGAAGTGCAACCCCATCCAGAACAGGTTGAACCCCTCCATCCGGTCAGAAGAACCACCCACTAACAGCATCTCAGTCTTGTCTGGACTAAGCTTCAGTTATTAGCCCTCATCCAGTCCATTGTTGCAGGCATTGATCTAGCACATCCACAGCCTCACCTGATGAAGATGAAAAGGAGAAATGGAGCCGCGTCTCATCCAGCACACTCCAAAACTCCGGATGACCGCACTCAATGGTTTCGTGTAGATGTTAAATAGCATGGGGGACAAAACCGACCCCTGCAGGATCCCATACTAGAAAATCCACAGGGTCCACAAAGTATGCCCCAAGCACCACCTTCTAGAGCCTATCATCCAAGTAGGAGCGAAATCACTGCAATGCAGTACCTTTCACTCCCATCTCAGACAATTGTCCCAGAAGGATACCATGGTCAATGATATCGAAAGCCACTGAGAGATCAAGGAGAATCAACAAGGTCACACTCCCCCTCTTTCTCCTAACATAGGTCATCATACAAGGCAACTAAGGCTATTTCTGTGCCAAAACCTGGCCTGAACTCTGGTCTCATCCAAGAGTCTGGAGCTGGTTGGCAACCACCCACTCAAGGATCCTGCCCAGGAAAGGAACATTGGTCACTGGCCTAAAGTTAAGATTTTCTGGGTCCAGGGAGGGTTTCTTCAGGAGTGGTCTCACCACTGCCTTTTTCAGGTGGCCCGGGACCACTTCCTCTCACAGGGAGGCATTGATCACCTCTATGGCCCAGCCACCTGTTCCCTCCCTGACAGTTTTTATAAGCCAAGAGAGGCAAGGATTCAATACAGAAGTGGTTGCACGAACCTGTCAGGTACCTTGTCAGTGTCCTCGAGCTGTGCCAATGGAAACTCATCTAAGAAAACTGGCCAAGGCTATGCTCTGGATACCTCGCCTGATTCACCTGCTGTAAACTGGAGTAAATGCAAGCCATTTTACCTTGGAAGTGCCTAGCAAATGTATTCCAGTGGGCCTCAGATGGATCCACAGCGTACTTAGGGCCAGCATGTAGTGTAATAAGCCACGGACAACCCTGAAAAGCTCTGCTGGGTGGCATATAGAGGTTTCAATAGAGGCAGGGAGACTGTTAGGCAGCAGGGTGGCCAGTATACCAACAGAATCCCAAGTCTGTCTTGGATTCTCAACACCAGGTACAGACAGTCAAAACTGGCTGACTATGGGACAGGGTACCTGACCAAGGAGATGGAATCCCTACCAACCGAGGCTATCCCCTTCCCACCCCTCTAGTCGAGCTTGGTGCTGTACAAGAAGCCCTGTCAGACATATTTCAGAGAGGTATGGTTGGTTTCAGTGACACAGGCCAGGTTGGCATACTCTTCCATAATCCGGTTGGAGAGATACGGTACTTCCTTTCCCATTAGCCGACGTAGCACTGATTCACAACACCCACAGACTAGAGCGGACTGCAGGCAAACCACCAAAGTTACTGAGGCTGGAAGGCGGACCAGAAGGGAAAACTGTGCACAGATGTCAATCACCCTCCCCACAACTGATGCCATTGGTTGTGGGGAGGGTGATTGACATATGTACAGTTATCCCTTCTGGAAATTCCACCCTCCTTTAACATGATCCACAAAGGTAAATTTCAATCTAGGATGGACCAAAAGCAATATCCAAACAGGAGGTGGTTGGAGCTTCATAAAGTCATTTGGAAAGGTGAAGAGGACTCTAACTTCCCCACCTCATCTTGGCCAATAATTTTAGCACAGTGCATCTCCTATATTCCTTAAATCTTTGTGATGCTGAACTGGAATAGTTTCCCATAATGTTGTAGTTTGATGGACTCTACTGAGTGCATTCACAAAGCCAAATGTCCCTTGGCTGAGGCTACACAAGTACTATGTAAGAAAAAAAAATAAAACCCTGTGAAACAGCAGACACTGCCAGCATGTTGGTGAATTTGTGGGTCTGCTCAGAGGGTATTTCTTGCCTCAAGTGAGAAGTCAGGAACTATTCAGTGGAAACCAATTCACCACACCAACTAGAAATAATACAATTGCTTAATTCTTTAATTAGCCATGCTATGAAAACTCACTAGCTTCAGTTGAATTTACCCCATTCCCCAAGTCTTTTTGCTGCACATTAATTATCGTTAAGAACTGCTGCCATTTACCAGTTCCTGCCCCTTGGAAAACAGGGGCTAGCACCTTAAAAAGAGGAAGTGGTGCATTTTCACACACTTTCCTTCTATCTTTCTGTGGAGAACTATTTTAAAACATAATATATTGGGTTTGGGGTACATGTGCATACAATTTTATATTCCTGTTCCCAGACAGTTAAAAGACAAAAAGGGTCAAAACACAAATCTATTTAGCTAACCAAAGAAGGACTTCAGGCACTGTTTAGTTTAGCATCATGAAATAACTGAGCTCCTGAATTTTAACAGCCTGCGTAGGAAGGGAATGTAACTGACAGCTCGAGAATTTGTTGCTGTTATACTTCCCAAAGTAGGCTGATGATCATTTGCATGTGGGTGGGAGGCTGTTTTTTTTTTTATTTTATTTTATTTCCTGCCCTGTACTATCTAGCAATGCATTCTGCCTCTCACAAGGTCCCAACAAGCAGCTCGGATGGTTCTTTCTGCCTTCAGAAAAATAACATTTGTGTGCCAAGAAGCGCTGCCAGAAATAACTGTGATGAATCACACTTAATCTGTAATCTGCATAAAGGAGGGTTTGGGGGATTTTTGGTCTCCTAATGCATTCTAATGAACAGATTAATTAGAAATAAACTAACAACTATAAATATTTTGCCTGCAGATTAGCTTTCCAACCTTGACTTGAGAGAGATTTTCTATTTATACGTGAGTGGTATTTTAGAAGATCATGGATAAACTGAGATTTGCCTAATGCTTTCTGCCTAAAGAACCACTGCCTGTGGCAGCCGCTTTCCCCCTTGCTCCTGGACAATTCCTGCTCCTGGCAAATGGGCTGTCTGATCCATTCACCACGAGAGAAAGCTGTGCTTTTGCTCAATGCTACTCACCCCACATTTCACAGGTTTGCCATAGCTATTTGCTACTACTGGGGAACCACTATCTATTTTCTATGTATACCATCCTCTCTCTCTCTCTCTCTCTTTCTTTTTAAAAGAATTTTTTTGCCATGGTAGTTCAAATTATGTGCCCATCAAAGCTGTGTTCTGCAAATTAAATATCTGTTATGTAAAATAAACTCTATATATTCTGCACAGAAAGAAGCAAAGAAAAAAGCATTGAATTGCATACTGGCCACAGAAAGCTTCCTGGGCATCTCGAGTTTAAATTTGTTTTTATGCTGGGAGTTGTAGGACCTTTTTCTCTAAACATTCATAGGATTGCACCCTTAAACCATCAATCAATCAATCAATCAATGGAGAGCCAAGTGGCCTCAGTGTTATGGAGAGCTTTCCATCAGCCAAGGCTGGTACACCAGCTATGTCCTTTCCCCAGTAGGGATAGCCTGCCCTGGCCACAGTAATTCAAGCTTTGGTAACATCCCATTCAGATTACTGAAACACGTTTCATATGGGAGATGATAACTTTGAAGATGGTTTGGAAGCTACAGTTAGTACAGAACAGGGCAGTTAGATTTTGAATGGGACCAAATGGATGGAACACATCTTGCTAGTGTTGAAACAACTGCACTAGCTCCTGATCCATTTTGAGCCCAATTCAAGGTACTGGTTTTAATCTTTAAAGCTCTAAATGGCCTGGGAGCACAACCATGGCTATGCTAAGGAACTCCTCTTCTCAAACAAGACAGCCTGACTACTGAGACCCTCCTCAGAGACCCCTCTTCAGCTCCCCATGTCTTCAGAGGTCAGGTGGGTGGATACCTGTGTGACAGAGCCTTTTCAGTTGTAGCACCCTGACTCAGGAAGGCTCTCCCTGGAAAGGCTCATCCAGCACTAAGTCTGATGTCTCTTTGGTGCCATGTGAAGACCTTTTTAATCACCACGCCTTTTAAAAATTGTGTTTTATTGAGTTAATCTGCTATAGCTTTCATCCTCCCTCAGCTGTTCCTATTTTATTTTGTATTTTTATGCATTATGCAATGTTATTATGTTAAATTTTAAACGGCCAGATCTGTTTTCCTAATTGTTAACACTGGAATACTATGGTAGCGATGTCACAATTTAATGTCATGTTTTAACAGTGGTGACCTCCAATTGTAAGGCAGAAATATGCCTCTCAAAAGGATACTGGCTTTGTCAGAGTTTACATTGGTAGCAGTTGGCACATGTACAATCCTACTGAACTTAGTCCCTGCAGGCTGTCCCATCCCATAATGGATTGGCAAGCCAATCATCTGGTGGTGTGCAGATTTTAGGCCAACACATAACATTTGCATGTGGGGATCCTGATCCAGATGGGAATATTCTCATGGAAGTCTGTTTCTATATGCAGATCACCATTGCTGGATTGGGGCAATTCTACTTATGTACAATTCTGCATCATGTTAATTTTGGTGAACCACAAGATGAGGGTGAGATGAAGAGGGAAACCAGATATTCCTAAACAAATTTTGGGGAGGCAGAGTCTTTGATACATTAACTCAACACAAACAGTCCCTGCAAGCCATATCATATCGGTGTGCAGCCCAAAGAGACCTCTCAGTCTACATAGCAGACTACATGGCACAATCCGTAGAGGAGAAGGATGAGTGAACCCTTGTGTGATGTGATTCCTCCCCCCCCCTTTCCCAAAACACTCTCCTCTCCTGTTCTTCCAGTTCTGCACTAAGATGCTAAAGTGAGAACACCAGAATCCCCTTAGAAAGAGGCTCAACTTCAAAGTAGCATTGCTTGCTTCACATTTGCATAACAAAGATGGCATCCTATGATCTTCTCAGTTACTAACATGTTGGAACTGGAGTTTGTTACAAAGTGCCCCCAAATTGCTTTCAAGGATCCCATTGTAGTCTCTGACTTTCTCAGTTTTGTGGGGTATCAGGTTTTCCTAAGCACCAGAGTTCAACGCCAAAAGATCCCTTAAATAAATCCCTTGTGTGTGTGTTTAGTTTATGTGTATGTAATATATACACCCATGTGAATTAAAGCATGGGTGTATATTCTTAACAAGTATGCTTCAAGAGTCAACTCATAACATAAAGGTTATCATCATGTGTCCTTTGCCAAAGGACATACTACTGCTTCCCCTCCATGTGTGACGATTGTCTTTCGGTGAACATCATAAAATTGGGCAGATGCATCTCTGTGAACACACAGGGAGGGACACATGGGGCAGTATCGAGATTGACACTAGCACTAACGTATATTATGTTGCGTGAGTGTAAGCGACTCTAGCGCAACGCCAACAGCCTTCGCTGCCGGCATGACAGGTTTCCCTGGGAAACCCACCGTGCCGGCTAACGCTATTGCCATTGTGCTAGAGCCAGGTTTCGTTAGTGCAGTGTCATTGACGTTAGTGCCAGTGTCGACTTGGATACTGCCTGTGGGAAGGGGCCTAGCTCAGGCCTCGGCATGCAGAAGGCCCCATGGTCAGTCCCCGGCGTCAGCAGCCAAAAGGATTTCAGGTGGCAGAACTGGGAAAGATGGAAGCTCTGAAGACTCTGGGTTAGATGGGAGGCAGACACACAGAATACAAGCGGCAAGCCTATTTGCCCTATATAAAGTGTAAATCCACTTTAAGGGAAGAGCACAGCCCACATACGTCAATATCCCTGTGTTCCTCCATATCTGAAGTTCCAAAATGATTTCCTCTTGCTATTCCTTTTCCTTCTATAGCAGCAGCTGCACAATCTCCACAGATACAATCGGCTGTTTTGATCCCATATTGCGCTTTCACAATCAGTGGGAATAAAACTTTTCAAAAGAGGATTTTAAGAAGCTCAGGGGTGCAGGGGTACAGTTAAGCCATATGGCTTTCCTCCCCAATCGTTCTATGTACGTAGTTGAAAATGCAACATTCCTGCCAAATACATTATTCCTTGACAGTAAATCACAGATACCCTTTCTTCATTCCCAAACGTGTAAAAATGAATGGGGGATGTTAGCCAGCACAGTTTTTGTAAATGTTTGCAACTGCATAAAAATATGAAATCCTTTCATAAAAATACAAAATCCTCATAATCTGTAATTTCAGGGGTGGGGGGGCCATGGAGGCAAAATCTGAAGTTTCAGAATGGCTAAACATTACAATGAACACTAACTTTTTTTGTTAAATGAGGAAAATAAACATTATTTAAAAAACTTCAGACAGGTTGCAATAAATAAAAGCTAGAACGTAAACAACTGATGGTCATGACAGTTGCCTTCTCACTTCCTCTGGCATGCATTCTTGTCTTCTTTGTGCTTATTCCCAATATCATTTTTACTTTTATTAATTTAAAAGATTTTATTAATTTAAAAGATTTTAAAGAGCAATTGCAACCCAGTCTTGAGCCGAAATGAATACTTCTGCCTGCAGCCCAGCCCACACAACAGATTGCTCTAGGAAGGAATGGGGGCCCTCTGCTGTTCAGCACACACTTAGCTTTTTGAAAACAAAAATTGCCATGTGGCAAAATTTGAACTAGTCTGTTATGGCACTGAGCTTTTGGGGGAAACTCAAAAGGAGTTATTGTCTTTGAGCTTGCTAGGAGCAATTTGTGAGTCAGGTTTCTTGAGTCTGCACTCCAAACTTCTCTGTAATGTTTCAAAGGATTCAGGAGCTTACTCAGTTTGGACAAAGAGCTAGTCATATTTATTTATTTATTTATTTATTTATTATATTTATACCCCGCCTTTTTTCCTGCAAGGAACCCGAGGCGGCTTACATAATCCTCCTCCTCCTCCCCATTTTATCCTCACAGCAACCCTGTGAGGTAGGTTAGGCTGAGAGTCAGTGACTGGCCCAAAGTCACCCAGTGAGTTTCATGGCTGAGCAGGGACTCAAACCCAGATCTCCCAAGTCCCAGTCCAACACTCTAACCACTACGCCACACTGGCTCTCATGTTTCTAGTATGTATAGTCTCTCGAGCAGTTTCTGTTGTGGTCAGGTCAACATGGAGAATTCTTTTCTCTGCAGTGACACTGGGAGTTCTAAGACACTCCTATCCTTGCTCTGCTTCAACTGGGAAAAAGAAGAGCCAGTTCTGTTCCTCAGACCAAAAGGATGACTAGTGTGAATGTGCCCAGTTTCCAGCCATGCTTCCATCTTCTGTGGCCCATTTTATTCAGTTCTGTGAATATGGCAAAATATAGTGAGGGCTAAATCCATGGTTCAAAAATGAGGTGACACTTGAGAGCTGTGTTCATATTTCAGATGAGAATGTCAGTGGAATTTGAGAAGTGCAATCATGCGCCTTGTTCAGATCTTCACACCACATTCCAGCTGGCACATCACGTCCCAGTTCAGGACTTTACAGACAAAAAAAGTTGCAATCAGACCATTTCACACATTACAATGTGTATGCCATTATCATGGCAAACACATTTGCAGTGTAATGTAGTAATGCTCCACTACATATATAGATCCTTGGCATTCACACAGTTATGTCAAAGACATAAACAGGGCTGGCCCTTCCATGCAGCAGAGTGAAGCACCCTCAGGCAGCACCAGCAGGGTGGCATTGGTGTCTGAATGGTGCAGCAAGACCTTTTAAAGTGCTGGCCCTTTAAGCTTCGCTTCCAGCAGCAAAATGTCTTGAGCCAACACTGGACACAAACCTGAAGGCATAAATTCACAGGATTTGTCATCTACACTAATTCTAGCTTTGTGGAAATAGGTTTGAACAAGACCCGCCCTTCTAAAACAAGCACCAATGGGCAAATTCCATGTAGTCAGAAATTGGCAAGTGCAATTGTTCACACAGAGAAAGATCATGGTTATGATGAAAGAGTAAGGGATGGCGGTTCTGCAATAAGCAGAAATGAGTAAGCACAGCTGTCACACACAGAGAGATGCAGATATGGGGAAAGTCTAATCTCTTCCTTTGTTAATTATGCCATCCTTCTTCCAAGGAGGCCAGATTAGCATTCTAGCCTCACAACAACCCTGGGTGGTAGGGTTAGACTAAATGCTAGTGAAACCCAGGAGAGCCGCTGCCAGGAAGCATAGACAATGCTGAGCTAGAGGGACCAGTGATGTCACTCCGTATAAACCAGCTTCCTCTGTTCCTACGCCTGGTGAAGGCAAATGAGGACAGGCCTCCTCTGTCAGTAATAGTAGTAGAAGAGGGGATTTCAGCCAATACCGCCTTTCTCACTGCACCAACAACTGCTGAAAACATTTCTTCTGCAGAACTGCTTACATTACAGGGGGCTACATCCAACATTGCGTGGGCAGACTTCTACCTCTGCAATGGGACTTCCCCTACCCTCCCACAGT